>CM076569.1:102900782-103078599 GCA_034641835.2 Pinus albicaulis
TTTTTGGATTTTTTGTGAAAATTCATGCATGCTCAGGAATGGCCTAAGGATTTCATCAAGTTCTGGATTGCATAAGAGGTCAAAAACACCTTGAAAATCACCTTTCTGCCACTTTTTGCACCCATAGGAACCATTATTGGGAGATTGAAGTTTTGGAGGGGAAAATGATATCCAAATTGAGAAATTCCACTTGGGTTGGAAAGTGGACATCCAGGGCTTTCCAAAAATCTATCATGAGCTCAATTTGGACTTCGGGAAGTTCCTCAAAATCAGCTCCAAATTTGTGCTACGCGTAGAGAATTTGGGTGCGGCGCATAGAGAAATTTGGCCTCATTTTCACTCTTCAGCTCAGAAATTCGCCCATTTTTGACTAGTTTTACTTTTTCATGTAACTATTGATCTACCATGATGTAATTTGATGACTATGATGTAATTTTGGCATATATTTACTTGTTCTAGAGGATTCATTCACTAAAAAGTGAAAATTTAATGAATGAATAAGTTTCCTAGAATATAGAGGCAAGTTGTTTGAGTGCCTAGATTTCAGTTCCTTGTTTAGAATTGGTTGAAATAGCTCCTAGAATGATGAGCTCGACCCCTAGAGGCATGGGAATGGGTTGGGCTGGTCTATATCATGTATTTTCTGAGTCATTTTCAGGGTTGGATACTTGGGAATTGTTTGGCACTCTATTGTACATCACTTCTGCATTTTTGGTAAAGGAAAGACCAGGGTTTTGCAGCACTTATTGGGATCCTTGTGGCTTTGTGTTTTGATGGCGTTTTTCTCCATGTATTTGTAAGTTCATTAATGTTTTATGTATGTCATTTCCCTTCTCTTTGCTTCTGAAATTAAACAAATGAGTGACTAAGGTAGAATTCATTAATTTGCTGGTGCTTTACCTTAAACTTTTGTTTAGTTTTATATGTTTTCATCTGTTTGAAGAGGATCCTTGCAGCCTCTTGCCCTCTTTAAACTCCTTAGCAGTCCTTTCTATCCATTCATTCAATTTAAGGCATCGAAACCATTTCTTTCCTCGCCCCAACTTGAACTCTGCAAGAATTGGCCTTCATCCCCGGACCCAAATTTACCTTTCCCATTTTTTCCAACAAAACTCCCAAAAATCAAATCAAATCCTTGCACTTACATACCTAGCATAAAATTAGTATTCATTTCAAGTCATCTCAAGCCCTTTTGATTATCTTTTGCCGAGTTTGACCCGGAGAGAGCCCTCTCCTGATCTGGTAGGGCTAGCTACCAGACTAAGCGTGGTTTGATGTTACCCTGAACTCTGCCTTCCTTCAGCCTGAGGTAGATTCGGGCTATAACAAGCCTCATTGTAACACAGTTCAGAGGCATGTAGCTACCACATCTCTTCTCAGAGATAAGCTACCATCACCCGAGCTAGTTTATTTCCATTATGTCTGTAATCTTATTTCAGTTATTTGATATTATTGAAATGAAGTATATTTTATGTTGCATATTTGCGTTTATGTTTATTTCTGTATTTTATTTCATTTCTGCATAAATTTGGATCAGGTGTTTAGGTTTAATCAAGGACTTGTGTGTGACCCTTGCTCAAATCCCAGCAAAAAGTATAGTAATGGATTTTGTTGTGGCTGGTATACCTCCAAAGTATGGAATTCTCTTATCAAGTTCTTGGGGAGAAAATCTACAAGGCACATTGCAAATTGACATGGCATATGCAACCATTCTTGTTTTTGGAAAACAAAGGAGATTGTATATGGAGACTCTTATGAAATACATGGTAAGCAGCCAGGACAAGCGTAATAATTATCCAATCTATCTTGTACACTCAGATATGGATTCTGTCATTTTACATCATGATATATGTTTAGAAGAATAAATTCAAGATATGGAGAAAAAATCAAACAAAGAAATGGATATAAAGTTAAAGGCTAAAATAAAAATTGAAAATGATGAACATTGTTTATGGAATATGGAATTTGATGGGGCAGTAAGTAAGGAAGAAGCAGGAGTTGGTATACGGATTTCAAACACAAACACGGGTAAATCAAAAAATCATTCCTATAGGCTTTCTTTTCAATGTACAAATAATGTTGTTGAGTATGAGGCTTTAATATTGGGGTTAAAGTTATTGAAGAGATTAGGAGCCAAAAGAATTTCGGTCCATGGAGATTCGTAACTCGTTCTTAAACAAATCAAAGGTGAATATTAAGCTAAACATCCCAGGATGAGGTTATACAGGAATGTTGTTTTGGATTTTCTACAGTGCTTTCCAAAGTATCAGTTGTATTTGATTCCCAGAGATCAGAATGTGTTTACTGATGCATTGGAAACTTCAACAAGTACATGTAAGATACCTTTCTTATTCAAAAAAATGCTTGAAATTGAGGTAAAACATAAGCATGTTGTCCCTAATAACATTAGATATTGGCAAGTGTTTGAAAATGACAAACAATTAGATAATTTTCTACAATTAAAGGAAGAGTTTGAAAATCTCCGTATTGATGGGGAGAGTAGTCTTGATGATGATGGAGGAGAAACTCAACTAAATAAGATCAATGTAGGTTCTAATAAACATGAAACAAATCTTGAAATTCCACAGTTAAAGGATAATGTCATTCCAAGAGGTTTGGTTACATTAGAGGAGTTGTTTGATTTTAATGATGTGGCTCACAAGCCCAAAATAGAGCCTAGTGTATCTGAAGTTGAGGACTGTAATATAAAAACTAAAGAAAAGCTAAAGATTGTAAAAATTTATAAGTCTTTACCTCCAGAAGAAAAACAAAAATACATAGATTTGTTGAAAGAATATTATGATGTTTTTACATGGGGATATGAGGATCTAAAGGTCTATGATAAAGTTATTATTCAACATACTATTCATGTTAGAGAAGAAAATAAGCCTTTCAAGAAAAAACCGAGAGTAAATATTGTTTTATTTCCCTTAATTGAGAAAGAGGTAAAAAAAAATTTTGATGCTAAAATTATTGTGCCTCTGATATTTTCTAAATGGTTATCCAATCTAGTAGCAGTAAGGAAGAAAACTGGATAATAAGGTTATGTGTATATTTTCAGAACCTTAACAAAGTTTCCCTCAAAGACAACTTCCCTTTTCCAAAGATAGACCATATTTTACAGTGAGTAGTTGGTTCTAGCATAGTTTCATTGCTTGACGGTTTCTCGGGGTACAACCAGGTTTTAGTGCATCCAGGATGATCAAGAAAAAACAATCTTCACAACACCATGGGGAACATTTGTGTATGTGAAGATGTCTTTTGGACATGTGAATGTAGGGGCAACATTTTAGAGAGAAATGGACATTGATTTTGCAGATGAGAAGGATAGTTTCATTGTAATTTACCTTGATGATATAAAAATATTTTCTAAGTTTATTAAAGATAATCTTCATCACTTAAAAATTGTTTTTGAAAAATGCAGAAAATATGGCATTTCATCGAATCCTAAAAAGTCTCTATTTGGGCTTGAAGAGGGTAAACTACTAGGTCATATTATTTCCAAAGATGGTATCTAAATTGACGCAAGTAGAATTGAAGCTATACAAAAGTTTGACATACTAAGAAACAAAAAGGAAGTGCAATCCTTCCTTGGCATAATTAATTTTCTAAAAAGGTTTATTCCGAACTTGGTCAAAATTTTGAGAGTTGTTACTAATATGTTTTTTTTTTCTAAGTAAGGTTAATCTATTAACAGTGAGAATAAAATTACAGCATGATCGAAGTCAAAACATTGCCCAGACTTATGGAAAATTTGTCAAAAAAATCAAAAAAGAAGACTACCCTCATAAGGGGAAACCAGTCTTGAACGTTTTTCAGGTCGTTGCATTGCCCACGCAGGGGAACCATCGTTTGATATCTTTGACGATTACAATGTTTACAGAATTAAAAAATAAAATAGAGGTCCAGCACAGTAATATAAACAAAAACACACCCAATTAAGTGGGCCGCGAAGCAAGAAAACCAAACCAAAGAGAAGCAGCTACTCATCTGGTGGTTCTTCGACAATTCGGCACCATCCTTCGGCAAACATGTCACTATCCTTCCTTAACAGGTCCATGGCGGGAGAAGCTTCAGACACGGAAGGTCCAGGATCTCCAGGCGCTATCTCCACATCACGAGCCCTATGAACCTGAGCCTCCGGTTCCTGCACATTCACGCCATCATGCCCCTCCTGAAGGCCCGAAAGCTGGGCTTTTTCTGAGCACAGACCTGCTAGACGGGTGCATTGTTCCTCCACTTTCACCTCTTCATGGAAAACCACGGTGATTGAAGCTATGATTCGTGGGCGATTCAAAGAGAAATTAAAGGAAAAATTGCGTCGAGGCCGTCGTGGGAGAAGGCAAAGCGGTGGGGGTATGAGGAACAGGGGAGCCCAAACGGTGGCCAGATCCTAGAATCCGACCTCTCCCACTTCTGGTGTGAGGATAACGGCCTGAAAAATAATCGCTGGAGTGGGAAGGTGACTCGGTTGAGGGGCTGGAGGGAGCACGCAGGGGTTGGCCTCTGGTGCTACCCCTGCAGCAACGCATTCTATGATGCAGGCAAGGCATAGGTGAAGTCTCAGCAGAGGGTGTAAGACGAGGCACAGAAGCAGGAATGACGGTGGATTGAGAGATGGGAGGATTCCAAGAAGCCAAAGAAGATAGATAGAGGCCAGAACAAGAGAAATGCAGATTGTCCCCAAGGTCTAAGCAACAGTTCAGTTGGCTTCTCCTTCCCGTCACGGTGCGCAGGCAGGGTATCCCAGCAAACGTAGAGCATCTACAGTTCAAAGGTTGCGGCTCTTCAGATAAACCAGAGCGAAACTCCATTTTGACGTCCCGACTGCTAAGGCATCGAAGAACGCCTGCCATAAATCTCTCATTGATGAGAGCCGAAGGCCGGAGCATATTGGAGCATGCGGAATCGCGAACAGGAATGGAGGTCTGATCTTGAGCTCCGTTAAAACTTAATGCAGTAGATATGATAATTGCACGACTTAAATGCCATCTGCCATCGGTCGTTTTTCGTCTGCCAGCCGTGACATGGGTGGGTAGGTGTCTCCACACTTCGCCACACCCATGTCCCGTCACCTTAATCGCCCTTCTATACACCATCATCCGGGAAGTTGTTACTAATATGTTAAGAAAGGATAGTGAAATAAATGGAATGTTGAAGAAAAAATATCATTCAGTGAGGTAAAGTCAAGCTTGACACATGCTCCTCTTTTAGTTAGTCCTGATTACACCAAGGAATTCATTATTTTCTATTTTTCTTTAGAGCACACTATTACAACAGTGCTGATGCATAAAAACAAGGAGGGATATGAGCAACCCATATTCTTTTTTTAATAGGGGATTAAGAGATGTTGCTTTGAAATATAATATTATGGAAAATAAAGCTTTTGCCTTGGTAAAAGCCTTGAAATATTTCAGAGCATATATACTACATTCTCATATAATTTCTTTTGTTCCCAATGCAGTAGTAAAATACATCCTTACTCAAAATGATCCAAAAGGAAAAAGAGGAAAGTGGATAGCTATAATTTTAGAATATGATATTGAGATTAAGCCCACACAACTTATTAAGGGTCAGGGATTGTCCAAGTTGATGGAAAAATAAAATTTGCATGTATTAGACATAAATTTTCTTTCTGCTCTATATGGTGAATAAGAATCTATCGAACAGGTATCCGAAAGTTTTTTTACTTCCCCCTGGTATAAAGACATTGTGTACGTTTCATAGAATTTAGAAGCTCCACCAGGTATGACCAATACTAAAGCAAGATTTATTAAATTAAAGGCTGTCAAATTATGCATTTTGGATCGAGCTTTATTTTGGAAGGATGCTGGAGGGATTTTCTTGAATTGTTTGTTAGAAGATGAAGATGATAATATGAAGGAATAATTTCATAAAGGTGACTGTGGGGGGAATATTTTCTGAAAGACTACAGAAAATAAAATCTTAAGAGTTGGTTTTTAGTGGCCTACTCTGTTTGTTGATGTACACAAAAGGGTTTCCAATTGTCATCAATGTCATATTTTTGAAGGAAAGAAGAAACTCTTACCCTTCCCTTTAAATCCTATTTCAGTTGGATGATCAAGAAAAAACAATCTTCACAACACCAGGTTTTAGTGCATCCAGAAGTACCTTTTTAGCAGCGGGGTTTGGATTTTATTGGAGAGATTCATCCTAGTTCTTCAGCCCAACACAAGTTGATTTTTAAAAACCGATTACTTCACCAAATGGATAGAAGTAGTTCCAACTAGGAAAGCTACAAACTTAGTGATTATTCAATTCATGGAAGATAATATTCTGTCTAGATTTGACTGCCCTCACAAAATCATCATTGATAATGTTGTTTCTTTTAAATCTAAAAATATGGTAGATTTCTCCAATAATTATCATATAGTTCTAGGAAATTTTACTGCCCATCATCCTCAAGGAAATGGACTTGCAGAATCTTCTAAAAAGAGTTTGGTAAATATCATAAAGAAGTTTTTACAGGAGAATAAGAATTCTTGGCACAAAAAGTTGATAAATTCTCTATGGGATGATAGGGTAAGCACTAAGAAATCAATTGGAATGTCACCTTTCCAGCTGGTTTATGGAGTTGATGCAGTTTTCCCTACCTCCCTAGGAATTCTAGTGTTGAAATTATTGCAAGAATTAGAGGCTGAATCAAATGATGTGCAAAGCAGGATAAATCAAATGGTACATTTGCAGGAGACCAAAGAAGAATTTTACAACAACACATAGACAATTCAAGAAAAAATAAAAATTATTCATGATAGGAGAGTGAAAGAAGATGATTTCCAGCTTAATGACCTTGTGTTGAAATGGGATACTAGAAACGAGGAAAAAGGAAAGCATGAAAATTTTGACAGTTTATGGAAAGGGCCTTAAAATATTAATAAATTCCCTGAAGTCGCCCTGAGCCAACACGGCCACTTCAAGGAATTTATTAATATAAAAGAAAAGTTACATATGTTTCTCTCATAAACGGTTAACCTACAAATGACCCTCCATGCTCTTTAAATAGAGTTCATGGACCAATCGGGTGCTAAGCCATGGATCAAGTGTCGTTAATACCGAGGAGAGAGATAACCGTCAGATCACTACAAATCATGACCATCGGATTATAAGTTACAAATGTACATGGTAAAGAAACACACTTTACCTAACTCTACACTAGACTAAGTTATTCTTAACTATTTCCTATGTGTCAAAATATCCTAACATCCCCTCTTAAGAACAACTTGGGATAGGATTGAAGGATTTACAAAGGTGACACAAAAGGAGCCTATTTCCTATGTGTCGAAATATCCTAACATCCCCCCTTAATAACAAATTGGGATAGGATTGAAGGATTTACAAAAGTGACACAATAGGAGAAGGAAGGAGGCATTAGAACCTATCCCCCCCCTTAATGACAACTTTCCTGAACTCCAATCATGGATCAAATTTTGGTAAACTTCGCTTCTATGAGAGCCTTTGTAAAGATATCGGCTACTTGATCATTGGCTGGACAGTACTGCACTTCAAGAACACGATCATGAATGAGCTTTCTAATGAAGTGTATGTGGAGTTCAATGTGTTTCATACGCTGATGCTGAACTAGATCTTTACATAGCTGAACGGCACTCTGATTATCACACCAAATTGTAGTTGGATGCTGCTGATGAAGACCAAATTCAGACAGAATCTGACGAAGCCACATGGCTTCCTTGCTGACTTCAACTACACCACGATACTCTGCTTCTGCTGAAGAAAGAGAGATGGCACTTTGTTTCTTACAAGACCAAGTAATAGGTCTTGAACCAAGATTAAATACATATCTGCAGTAGACTTTCGATCATCAGGGTTACTAGCCCAATCAGAGTCAGTGAAACCAATCAACAATGGAGATGCCCCTGCACTGTAATGAATCCCAAACTGAAATGTACCTCGAATATATCGAAGTATTCTTTTAGTTTCTTTCCAGTGAATTTCATGAGGTTGGTGCATAAACTGAGCGACAAGACCAACGACAAAGGAAAGGTCAGGACGGGTATGGGTTAGATACAAAATTTTACTAACAAGTTGACGGTATAAGGTAGCATCAACTTTAGGGGTAGTACAGTTGACTGAAATCTTGACTCCAGACTGAAAGGGAGAAGGGGCAGGCTTACAGTCTTCCATGTGAAAGTGGTGTAGAAGATCATAGGCATACTTGGACTGAGAGAGGGTAATGCCTTCCTTGGATTGCAAGACTTGAAGACCAAGGAAATAATGCAAGTGTCCCAAGTCTGTCATTTCAAACTTCTTTTTGAGGCTAGATTTCACATGGTTTATATGGTTTGGATCACTACCAGTAAGGATAAGATCATCAACATAAAGAACAAGGATGGTGAAGGAATTACCCACCTTCTTGGTGTAGACAGTGTTGTCAGAATGACACCTAGAAAAGCCATTATCTAAGAGAAATCTATCCATTTTGGCATACCAAGCCTGAGGAGCTTGTTTGAGACCATAGAGAGACTTCCTAAGGCAACAAACAAGGCTGGAGTATTTTTGGATAAATCCAGGGGGTTGTTCCATGTAGATTTATTCATGCAAATCTCCATGTAAGAAGGCGGATTTAACATCCATATAATGAACTTCCCATTTAAAGGAGGCAGCAAGGGAAAGAAGAAGGCGAATAGAATTCATTTTGGCAACAGGGGAGAAGGTTTTAGTATATTCAATGCCTTCAACTTGTGAAAAACCTTTAGCGACAAGACTAGCTTTATGTCTATCCACTTTTCCATTTGGTCCAAACTTTGTTTTGTAAACCCATCTGCATCTGACAAGTTTTCTTCCTTTTGGAAGAGGAACAAGATGCCAAGTATTGTTTTCCAATAAGGAACGATACTCTTCATTCATAGCTTCTTCCCAATTTGGATGACCAGAGGCTTCTTCAAAGGTTTCTGGATCAAGTTTTTCTGGAACTTGAGCCAATAAGGAAGAGGCTCTTTCGAACTGAGAACGTGTACGTCGTCGATTGGTAGGGTCACCTGCAAGAGAACCTGCTGCATCTTGAGTAGAGCGGACCCATCTTGGAAGCGGTGGAGTATAAGGAACAATTGCACAAGCTAGAGGAGGATTTTCATCCTCGCTGTCATCATCTGAACTAGAAGGAATGCTATTAAAGATAGAAGAGAGAGAGAGAGGTGGCACATATGCTGAATTAGGCTCGCAAGCCAAAGGTGGCACACCCACCGAACTAGGCTCGCAGGCCGATATATTTTCATCAAACTTTACATCTCTTCTAATTATTATATTTTTGGATTTGGGTTGAAGAATTCTATATCCTTTGACATCTTCAGAATATCCAACAAAAATACATTTTTCACTCTTAGGTTCTAAGGCTTTATGTTTCGCATCTAGAATATGGGCCCAAGCATCACTTCCAAAAACACGAAAGTGACTTACATCTGATTTGATTAAGATCCAAGCTTCTTCTGGAGTTATATTCTTTAAAACCTTAGTAGGAGTGCGATTTACTATGTAATTTGCACATTTAATGGCTTCTGCCCAAAAATTGAGACCAAGTCCTTTAGATTGAAGCATACAATTAGCCATTTATTTTAAGGTGCGATTCTTCCTTTCAGCTACACCATTTTGTTGTGGAGTATATGGAATAGTATGCTGCAATTGAATGCCATGTTCAGTGCAAAAGTTGATAAATTTGTTGTTAAAATATTCTCCACCATTGTCTGATCTTAACTTAAGAATTTGATGTCCAGATTGTTTCTCAACAAAGGCCTTAAAGGCCAAAAACATGTTAAAAACTTCACTCTTGAGTTTTAAGAAATATACCCAAGTGCGTCTGGAAAAATCATCAATGAAAGTTAAGAAGTACTCGCAACCAGAGAAAGAAACAATAGGAAGTGGACCACATAAATCAACGTGCACAAGCTGCAAAGGGGCTGAAGCTTGCCAAGAGGCACGTTTGTCAAAACTATCCTGATGATGTTTTCCGAGTACACATCCGGAGCAAACACCATCCCGGCAAGATACCATAGGAAGGCCCGTCACCATGTTTTCCTTACATAGAGTTTGAAGAGAGCGATAGTTTAAGTGACCAAATCGCTCATGCCAAAGTTTGCTCACATCATCATTATGAGCAACAAAAACATAGGGAAGAGATGATGACCGAAAGTTGTCAAACTTATACAACCTTGTGGAATCATCAGCAATGCTAGTAGCTAAAATATGTTTAGGATCTTTGAGGTCCTTGATTACAACATCATGAGGTGAGAATTATACTATTTTCCCTTCACCTGAATGAGTTATCTGATAAATAGATAGAAGGTTGCATGACAAGGTAGGAACACATAGTACATCATTAAACTGACCATTATCTAGATGAATGGTTCCAGATCCTACAACACTAAGAGATCTATCGTCACCAACATAAATATGTTTGGTGTTACAATCATTTAAAGAAGAAAACATGGATTTATTTTTAGCCATGTGGTAAAAGCTCCAGAATCAATGAGCCACTCATGAGAAGGAGAAGAAGAAGATACATTTAATGCATAACCTGATCGTGATGCTTGACAACCACAAGCAGAAAGTGCCATGCCTAAAGATGAAGGTGAAGAGTGCTCCAAATTGATGTTGCGCTTCTTCATTGCTGCTTCTAAGGCTTCCATCTTCTTAAAATATTTGGACTCTAAATGGCCATCACAATTGCAAAATTTGCAATGTCTATCTATCTTATTTCCTTTGTTTTTATATGCCTTATCATTTTGGTGAGTTGCTTTTTCAGTTTGTGGCTGAAATTGCTTAGGACCCTTGTTTGGTTTAGGACCATATTTTTTAGGATACTGCTTCTTGGGATTCTTTTGATATGGTTGTTGTTGGGCTGCTAAGGCTTTCTTAGAAGTGTTTCCAGTAGTGATAAGACCAAGGTGTAAAAATTTTTCTTGTTCTCTTATCAAAGAATCACAAAAGGCATCAAAAGAGGTATTCTTGTAGATGGTTCCTGAATAAATGATTGCTTCTCTAGTGGAATGGAAGGCGTAAACAAATACAGAGTATGCAGGGCCAAGCTTAGTAAGAATGCAATAGATGAGGCTACCATCTTCTTTTTTGACCTTACAACCTTCTAAAAGAACTCTGAGGGTCTTGAATTTGGACAAAAAATCTTCAATAGAGGAGAAATTATTGGTGTCCAAAGTAAGCAACTCATTTTCAAGCTGATGGGCCCTGATTTGATTTTGAATGCCAAAAACAGTATTTAGCTTGTCCAGGGCTTCATGAGGGGTGTCAATGTTAAGGATATGAAATCGAATATCTTGACCAATGGACGTTCCTATCAACCCTCGTGCTTGATCTTGTTTATTTTCCCATTTAGCAGCTTTATCATCATTAGAAGGTTTAGTTTCTAGCCCTGTGGCTATTCGATAAACCCCTTTATTTCTAAGTATATCTACCATGTGAGGTAGCCATTGGAAATAATTGGTGTTGTTAAGAATAACCAGGCATGCACTTTCCATTTTTTTTTTAAACTAAAGCTGAGAAAAGCTGAAACTAACTTCTCCAATGGAATGATCTCAAAAAATTAGGCTGTTTAAAAAAAACAGCTTGAAAAATGGCTTCCGGATGAAGAAATTATGCCTTTTGAAAAAAAAACTGAGTTGTAGATGCCGAATAGTTACAAGAACGGGATGAAGTGCGGCTCTTTAAAAAAAAAATTCTGCCCCTTTGAATAAATTTTTTTTACAAAAGAAGCTTGAGAAGGAGACTTGAACCCAAGACCTCTATTCTCATCAACTACCCCTCACCAAGTGACATAGTAAAAGGATTATGTTATTTTAGAAAGGAGGAAAGAGGGATTATTATTATTATTATTATTATTGTGGGAGGTGTGCGTGCCTTTTCCTGCACAAAAAATGACCAAAAGAAAAAACAAAATGCACAGCCTTACGGCAGAATGTTAGATTCTCGGTTAGCCTTACCGGCAATTATCATTTTTTTCACTATTTTTGATTTCCCGAGATCACACAAAGACGCGGGGAAAGAGCATACGTAGCAAAAAAATCCCTTTTTCCTGTTTCTGATTTGCTGAGATCGCACGGAGTGCACAGAAAAGAGCATACATAGAGAGGAGGGTATAGATCTGGCAAATAAATAAAACCTTAATAAAATAAAAAATAAAATAAAAATAAAAATAAAATAAAAACCGAAATAAGCAGAACTATTAACAAATATAACTGCAAAGCACTAGGTTCCGCTGCTCTGCCTGCGTGTTGCAGTCCCTGCAATCCCTAGCCGCTCTTCCTGCGCGCTGCAGCCTCTGCGGCTACGCCTGCTCTGGCAGGGCCTTCTGCCTCTGTCACGGCTCTGGCTTGCTCCTCTGACCTCTGGCTGCGGCGTTTCTCTTTGCTGGAAATTCAATAAAACTTCAGCAGTTATGCTGCCTGCGCTTTGATCCGGGTCAATACGTTTCAAAATTAGCATGAAAATCACTGCTCTAAAAAAAAAAGGTTGATGCAGCATCAATACGTTTCAAAATTAGCATGAAAATCACCTCTAAAAAAAAAAAATAAAAAAAAAATTTGATGCTGCATCAATACATTTCAAAATTAGCATGAAAATCACTAACATTTTAAAACAAATATTCATACTTCATAAATAAAAATTTTAGAGTGTCAAAAATGTGCACCAAAAAAAAAAATGGTGATTCTGCATCACCACTTTTCAAAATCGGGTGCTTTTTATGCTACCAAAAAAAAGTAGGTAACATTGCGGTTACCTATTTCATCGGTAACATTGTTCTTATCAATCTTTCTGTAGGTATCCATCTTTGAAAGTCCTGCAGAAATGTCACTCATGGCTAACTGTCTTTTGTAGAATATATTTTTGATAAGGATAGCCTTGTTGGAGGCTTCTCTGCTTTGTTTTAGACAAATTACATTTTTTCTCCTTTGACCTGATTCCAACTTTCTCATTACCTAAAAACAATGCTTCTTGAACACAAAGGCCAACCCAAGCACCTATAAACTCTAGTGACCTAGTGGAAGGGGTTTTTTGACTCTTCTATGGACTGAAGTTTTGACTTGGGGATTTTTAGGAAAGAGGAGGGAACTGAGTTCTTTTTGAAAAGCTAGATCATTTTGAAGATTGAAAAATCACTGAAATTGATCTGCCTAAGGATTTTTCAGAGGAAAATTTGGGTTTTTGAAGGCTTTGAGGCATTAGGTCAGCATGGTGAAAAGTAGGCAGAGGAAAAATGGAGAGTCCAAACCATAGGTGAAAAAATGGGATGGGAATGAGTGACTTAGGCTTAATGAGGGACTCTTCAGGAGTGGTAGGCTAGCCAAGGCATGGTAGAGTAGTGGAAGAGTGAAAAATTTATCCTGAGGATAATGAAGGCAGTGAGATTTATAGAACTCACAAGATCCATGAATTTTGTTTCTAGAAATCTAGGACAAGAATTTAGTCATCTAAAAAGGTAAAAAATTAATGATGACTAACAGTGGCTCCACTTGGCGAGGGCAACTCCTTTTCAAGAGGTGTCCAGAATTTCAGATCTCTTGGTTTATGAAGACCAGTGCCTCATCCATTGGGCGTATTTTATTATTTTATTTTGCTGCTACTTCCCTGAAGTAGTGATTTTGATAATCTGAAAGCATGATTAGCTCAACTTCACCTCTACCTACCCAACCTACTTTCCTAACAATTTTTTCTTCCTTGGGTGCACTTGAACTGGCAAACCCATTGACATCTTTTCTTTTGAAAGAAAAAACAAACTATCTACTTCTACACTTATTTCTTCCGAGAGTTCAAATTATGCTAGTGAACCCTTCCTATTCTCTACCTAGACTATTTGACTGTAAAGATTAAGCAGTATGTTAGACTTCATTCTCTAAGCTATTTGACAAGAAATTTAAAGCATGAATTGAATCAGGACTAGGCAATCTGATTCATCATGAGTTGTGGCATTGAGACAAGCTGCACACAAACATTATTTTCATAAGTAAACAAAACTAGAAGGTGTGAGGGCTATGTTTCATCATTTGCTAATCATCCCTATCCTTCTCTTTGGTTCATATTATGCATGTGGAACCAGTATCTTTCATTCCTAATCTATTTCCTTTCAATAAGCCAAGCGTAAATGATTTGACTAGCATTCTTTCACTAACTTATAAACAATAAATTTAAAACATGTTCAGCCATGATTAGGCTAGATGACTGAACAAGACATTCTTTTTGCACTAGTAGTGGCATTCAAGCTTGCACACTTTCAGTACTACTATTTTTGGGTATGGGGCTATAAATTTTCTTTAACTCTGCCCTCTTTTTATATATATTTTTTATGTTTTTGTGTTTTTATCTTTATGGTCTTTTATCAAACAATTGTATGTACAATGAGTGAAGGCATAAAGCTAAGGATTTTTACAGAAGTAGTGTTCTAGTGTCCTGCCATTGAGAGGACCTCCAAATGCTTCAGCTCCATCTAGATCTTGTAAAAAGAAAGCATTTTTTCCTATAGTTGAACTGATAATGAATGGAACTTTCCACAAGATTTAAAACTTACCATGTTTACTTTTGTCTTCTCTCATTGAGTCCCATTTCAGCACTTTATTTCCAATCTGGAAATCATTTTCCTTGGCCCTTTTGTCAAAAAAAAATTCATTTTTTCTTGTGCTACATGAATCCTTTTGTAAACTTCCTCTCTTGTTTGATGTAAATGAATAGTTTGGTTCAACCTCCTTTGCATTTCATTCTCTTCTGATTTTACTTCTTGTAGTAGTTTCATAGCCAGGACTCCCAAAGATGTTGGGAAAATGGCATCCATGCCATACACTAGTTGATAGGGAGACATATCGATTGATTTCTTGGTGGTTAGTCTATCAGCCCATAGTGCATGTACTAGTTTGCCATTCCATGCTTTTTGATTTTGTTCCAGGAGCTCCTTAATGATATTGAACAAGATTTTATTAGAACACTCAGCTAGCCCATTACCTTGAGGGTAATAAGCTATGGAATGTCCCAAGTTGATGTGATATTTATAAAAAAGTCAACCATTCTTTTGGATGCAAAGGCAGCAGCATTGTTTGTGATGATATTTTTGGGGCAACCGAATCTAGACAAGATATTAGTCTCAAGAAATTTGATAATGACGGAATCAGTGGCGTTCCTAGATGGGATGGCTTCTATCCACTTGGTGAATTAATCAGTGGCAGTGAGGATCCACTTGTGTTGGGAAAATGAAGTAGGGTGGATCTCTCCAATGAAGTATAAACCCCATTGTTGAAAAAGAGCTTCAACAATGACAGGATGCAAGGGTAAAGGTAAAATTTTTCTCTTGCCATCGAAAATATGGCATTTATGGCAAGTCATGACCAGTTTTTGGGTGTCAGGGAAAAGGGTGGGCCAATAGTAGCCAGCTCTAAGAATTTTTTTAGCTGTGGTTTTCCAGTAAATATGGCCCCCACATTCACCTTCGTGCAGTTCATGCATCATTTTTCCTGCATCATCCTCAAGCAAACACTTAAGCAATATACCAATAGGATTTTTCCAATATAAGACTCCATCTAAAATGCAGAAATTCAAAGATTTTTGTTTCAAGAACCTTTCTTTTGTCTTTGATAAGGTAGGAGGAGCATTAAGATAAAATAGTACATAAAGAATGTCAGCATACCAAGATGAATTCAAAAAATATTTCTTCAACATGAGGGGATGTTCATTCTTCTTGTTCTTCTAACGTATCCACAAAATTCATATCCAATGCTTGGAGATTTGTTTCAGCCAGAATTTTTGCAAGCCCTTGTCCTTTACACAATTTAGTGAGTCTAATTTCTAAGTCATATTCTAAAATAATAGCAATCCACTTTTCTCTTTTACCATCTGGGTCCTGATTTAAAATGTCTTTGACAATAGTGTGAGGAACAAAATCTATGACAGGAGAATGTAAGATATAAACTCTAAAATATTTCAATGCTTTGATCAATGCAAAGGCTTGCTTTTCCATGATGTTGTAATTTAGGGGAGCATCTCTAAGGGTTTTACTGAAGAAGGCTGTGGGTTGTTCTTGCCCCATAATGCTATTTTGTAATAAAACAACAGCCACAGTATGTTCAGAGGCAAATGAGAAAATATAGAAGTCTTGGTGAAATCAAGACTTATTAGGACCGGTGTTTAGGTGAGCGCTTGCTTAACCAGTTCAAAATATTTTTTGGCTTCTAAAGTCCACTTAACTCCTATTTCCTTTTTAAGAATGTTTGTAATATTTCTCAAAAGTTCAGCCAGGTTGGGGATGAATCTTCTTAAGAAGTTGATTTTCCCAATGAAAGACTGCAATTCCTTAATGTTTCTAGGATGGCTAATTTGCAATATGCCTTCAATCCTTTTGGGGTCTATTTTGATTCCCTCTTCATAGATGATGTGGCCTAGGAGTTTTCCTTCCTAGAGACCAAATAGTGTTTTCTTGGGGTTCAAATACATGCCATATTTCCTACATTTTTCAAAAATATTTCTCAAGTGGACTAAGTGTTCTTCATCAGTTTTAGAATAAGCAGTGATGTCATCTTGGTAAATGACTATGAAGTAGCCTATGTCTTCTGCAAAGGCTATGTCCATGGCCCTTTTGAAAGTGGCCCCCGCATTCATTAACCCAAATGGCATTTTAACATACATGAATGTACCCCAACGTGTGGTGAAGGCAGTTTTTTGCTGATCACTTGGGAATACTAGCACTTGGTTGTAACCGGAAAAACCATCAAGCAGTGAGATTCTCTTAGAGCCAACTACCTTTTGAAGTATGTGGTCCATTTTAGGTAAGGGATAGTTATCTTTCAAGGAGGACCTGTTCAGATTTCTAAAGTCAATGCAAAGTCTAATCTCCCAGGTCTTCTTCCTAACTGACACAAGGTTGGATACCCACTCAGAGTATCTAAGGGGAACTATTATCCCGACATCATACATCTTTTTAATTTATTGTTCAACTAAAGATAGTAAAACAGGATTTATTCTGCTTAACTTTTTCTTGAAAGGTTTCTGATTTTCCTTGAAAGGGATTTTGTGTTGAATAATGCTTGTGTCATAAGATTTTAAGTCTTGACATCCCCATGCAAACACACCTTTAAACTCCTTGAAAAGCTCATTATACTTATGTTTTATGTGAGGAGAAAGGGTCTTGGAGAGTTTAATCATTTTGGGTTCCTTTATGTTTCCTATGTTGAATTCTTCAACATCAGTCTCGATAGACTTTATCTTTGGTTTTTTAGCCACATCATTAAAGTCGAATAGTTCTTCTGATGGTGCATGCCCTCTTGGTAATGTGTCATTTTTGCATTGTAAGACTTCTAAGTCCTTTTGGTCTAGATCTTCAAACATTTCATCCTCATAAGGATGTCTGAGCATATTTATATCAGCAAAAGAGGGCAACTCTGATTTATGATCTTTATCTTCAGCAGGACCATCTTCCTCATGTTCTAAGCTAGGTTTAATCAATGTAATTCCATTCCTAGATTGGAGGAAATCATCAATTTGTTCATCGCCCTCAAACACCTGCCAATGGTTAATGTTGTCAGGTACTGTAGGACGATGTTTGACTTTGATAGGGTATTGTTCGTTTGCAGGTGCTATTTGGAAATTGCTGGCGGCAAAGGCGAGCTCATTGGCAAGGCTATTTTGGGCTCTAGGAATGTAAGTGAGCTCATATTTCTCAAAAATTTTGAGGAGGTCTAGGGATGAATTTCTGTACTCTCTCAATCTTAGGTTCTTAGCTGAGTATTCACCTTTGATTTGTTTAATGAAAAGTTTTGAATCTCCTTGGGATGATATTTTCTTAGCTCCTAAGTCTTCAAGCAACTGTAAACCAAGGATGAGAACCTCATATTCTTCAATTTTATTAGTACATTGAAATTCTAATCTGTAAGAATGACCCTCATTTGTGTTATGTATCCAGACACCAACTCTTGAACCAGACTTGCCACATGAGCCATCAAAGCTCATGTTGCAAAGTGTTTCTACTTCATGTTTGTCACTGATTTGTTATTCAGGGCTGTTAGAGTTTTGGTTATCATTTTATTCATTTGAGGGTGAGTGTGAGTGTTCTAGAGGGCCTAGTTCTTTCCCACCTCCTTTTACTTGTTCACTAATCCCATTTTCATTGTACAATATAAAAGAGTCCAAATCTGAATGAATGGAATGAACCGAGGTGTTGTTGGGTTTGTCTAGGCTACTTACCATATACTTCATGTGAGATTCCCGGTACAGTCTCCTTGCTTAGTTAAAAATCGGGATAAGACATGTTAAGTTGGAGGTTCCTCAGCAGCTCAGCTCCCCTAGATCGGGACAAAAGCATGCCATATTTGGGTGGAATGTTAGCCACTATTATGTTCATAACCAGAATTTTAGCAAGGATTTGTGTCAGATTGACACATAAATCCTTGATTAGGCCTAGGCACTTAACTCTGTTTGAATCGAAGGAATAAAGATCTTTATAGGGCCTGGTTATTTCTAGGCCTAATTTCTCCATCACTACCTTTTGTATGAGGTTGTGAGAGGCACCAGAGTCTAGCATGGTATTATGTAGGATTTTTTCATGTATGTTTAGGCTAACATAGAAAGGGAGAATGGCTACTTCTTGGTATTTTCCATGTACTTCGGGTCCAAACAACAACTCTGGTTTGTCATCTGTCAAATTCAGAGTATTGGTATCATTTCCTATGTTTAGAACTTTTAGAACTCAGGACTTATACATATCCTAAGCTACCAGTTCAGTGAGAGGTATGGTTATCTTAATTTTAAAAATTTCTCCTTCCAAATTGAAAGGTACTTGGGTTTTAGACATATTCACATCATTTTTATCAGCCATAAATTTTTCTACATTTTTAATTTGTTGACTTTGGTTTGGGGCTTTAGTCAAAAGATTTTTGTCGAGGCCACTAGTAGAGGTACTAGGGCAGCTTGTGTCACCACTTGGTTGGCTAATTTTACCTTTGTCAGGATCAGTTTTCTTAGCCATGTTGCTGTTATTGTCTACTGTTCTTTTAAGAATATTTTTGGGGGTTTTTCTAACAACAGTGTCTAAGTTGTTTTTCTTGGAGTTGTCTTGTTTTTTCTTGCTCCTAAGGTCATATTGCCTATGGATTTCCATTATGGCATTTTCCAATCCCAACTCGTAGTCTTCGGAATCTTCCTGGTTTGTTTCATCTAGATTCAAGGAGAAGAAACCTTATTCTTCTTCTGTGAGAAAAACATCACCCTCGTTATCAGAGCCTATTAATTTTAGGTGATTTTCATCTGGTTGTTCAATATCTCTTTCCCCTTCATCTACATAGTTATCTTGGAAGGGTGGTCTGATTTGTTGATCATTTTCCCTTTGTCTGATTTGGGGTGGGTCTCTTCTAAAGTTCTGATTCTGGTTTCTGTTTTGGGGATTTGGTTGGTTCTCCCTAGGAGGTGTTCTTTCTTTTATGCTTATTCTCTCCATCATTCTCTCCATGGTTCTAAGTAGGTTTTCAATATTGGAATCATATGAGAAGGTTTATGGCATGGTTTCATCCTTGTATCTTACCCTCTTTTCTGATTTTACCCTAACACTCTTTTTAATTAAGTTGGCCTCTACACTTATAGCTCCCTTTTGTATGTCTTCTAAAGTTAGGGGCTAGGCTTTCTCTTAGATGATAGGCCATGTCGGGGTCAAAACCTTTCGGGAATTTAGCTAAGTTTATGCCCAGTGGGGGTTTCATATGAGGTGGGAGGGCATTGTACACACTGTTAAACTTGGTGCAATAATATTGGACACTCTCCTTCGTATTCCTCTTAAGATTGTTATATTCAGAAAGTATTTGGAGGGCGTTTTTCTTGATTTCCCACTTGTTTATGAAATTTTGGTAAAGGGAAGGGAGATCATGTATGCTATTCGGAGTCAAGTTCTTAAACCATTTTTTAGCTTCTCCTCCTAGGCTTTCGGGAAACATCCTCATCTTCATGGTTTCCTCTTCTAATTCCATGTAGTCAAAGGTATCATTTATTCTATCTACATGTTGTTGGGCAGTGGTAGATTCAGCCCCGGTAAAGTGTGGGATTTTGGACTAATAATGATTTGGAAAAGGTACCAAAGGTTGTGGCAAAACCAGGGGGCATACCAAGATACCATGATGGGAGATAATGGTGGATTTACAAGCAGAGGATTAGTGATATGAGATCACTAGTACATTTAGCGGAAATTCTGACACTTTAGTTCCGACACTTTTGTCGTATTGTCGGAAATTTCCCCAAATTTTATCAATTTTTCAAATCCCGCCAGCAACCGTCACTATATCGACGTTTAGGGACATTGTCGCTTTTGTGACATTCATGAATGTTGTCGGTCTTGCGACGTTTGGCACAAAATGTCGAAAGAGCGACATTTGTGGGACATAACGTCGGAAATGCGACGTTGCTAACATATTTGTCGGTATTGCGACGTTTGGCACAAAACGTCAAAAATGCGACGTTGCTAACATTTTCTTCGGTCTTGCGACGTTTGGCACAAAACGTCGGAAATGTGACGGTGCTAACATATACGTCGGTCTTGCAACGTTTGGCACGAAATGTCGGAAATGCGACATTGCTAACATATACGAACCCATGACAATTATAGGTTGTATTAAATTTTATTATTTTTATTATTTAATTTTATTATTATAAGTTGTTAGACATCAGTATTATTATTTTTTTAATTAAATTTTATTATTATAACTTGTTAGATATAATTATTTTTATTTTTATTATTTAATTTTTTATGATTATTTTTATTATTTAATATTTTATGATTATTTTTATTATTTAATCTTTTATGATTATTTTTATTAAATTTTATTATTTAATTTTATATAGATTGTATTATCATTTTCTACACATGACAATTATAGGTTGTATTAAATTTTGTTATTTTTATTATTTAATTTTATTATTATAAGTTTTTAGACATCATTATTATTATTTTTATAATTAAATTTTATTATAACACCACCACTGTAATGTGTTTCCACCGTATGGTATACTTTGGAATATGATTTTCCACCATAATTAAACCTCGAAACTTTGGGTTAATATATATAATGTGTAGAATTATATAATAATATTTGGATTAAATACGAATATATATATAATGAAAATTTTAATTTAAAATATAATTATAATTTCATATTTAAATATATTTTTTCTCATTAATATATAAATATAAATTTATTTTTACATATAATGTTATAATATAGTTTCAAAATAAACATCACATTAATAATTTCAATTTCAAATATAATTTCAGATTCAAGGGTGTGCCCTTGAGAGTCAAGACAACCCTTCTGCTAGTTGGTCGGCTCTCCGCACCTTTGTAAACTCCATCGATGCTAAGAATTCTTTTAATATTATGTGTCTCTTGCTCGGTGTTGTGAACGTTAATGTCTCACTCGTCTCATTCAAAGTGAAAACATGGGGAATTCACTTGTCTTTTCTTGGCTCAGTTTCCTCCTATGAAATAAGAATTTGGGAATATTTCCGCTCCAGGTTGTCAATGGATTTTTGTAAATCTCAAGAAGTCAAGTTGGAATTTTTTCCAGTGGGTGTTGAATTTCTCATCTTCGAATTTCAAGCTTCTTCACCACCTTGTGTGTATCCTGCAACCTTTTCCATGGAAATAGGTGTTACTGTGTTGAGGGAACCATCACTTGTGTAGCTTCATGCATCCCAAGTCTTGCACAATTTTCATATGCACAATTTCCCATGCATAAATACTAACTTCTTTGGTACCCTTAGTTCTATTCTGCTTTTTTTCCTTAGTTGGAAAACTCCCTCCCTTTCTTCCAGCTTGTCTCTTTCCATCTTTCGATAAATTTTGGGTCTCCTCCTTGTGTAGGCAGCTCCCCTAGCTCAAACCTCTCCCCATATATTTCCAAGCTCTTTTGGCTCCCTATTTGTGGTATCAAATCACACTTTGTCTCTAATTTTGTGTTCCAACACTCGATTTCTATCCCTTGTGGGAAAAAAGTTGCACAAGACAGTACAATTTTATGTCCACATCCCCATTATTGTAATTTAGACCAATATTAATGCATAATTTTTCAATCATAATATAATATTAAATTTCATTATTACTTTTCAAAAACTCCTTAAGTACCTCTTTTCCACATCAAAATGGCATAGGTAAGAAAAAGGTCTAAAATAGATTAGACTTGACATAATAAAAACAATATGCAAAAACTATAGTTATAGCTTACATACCCTTACCCCGGCCAACATTATATAACTCTACTTCACTAGGATGAACATTGACTAAGGCTTCACATATGCATCCACCAAATCTTTCACATCAATGTAGTCCCTAATACATGTACCTTCAAGAGTATTGTGACCGCACAGGTGCCTTGTGCACATTCATGCATCCTGTTTGTCGGTTTCTCCCTTGTGCCTTCATTCGGTCATGCGCGTCGTGTCGCACCGTGAGAGGGCGCCCGCCCAAACGCGTTCGGGTTGGGTCGTTTCGTTTGAGGGTGGTCGTATCAAATTTACTAAGTTGTGACCGCAAGGGTGCCTTGTGTACGTTCGTGAGGCTAGTTTTCCATTTTCTCCCTTGTGCCTTTGTTCGGTCGGGCGCGCCATGTGAGGGCGCCTGCCCAAACACGTTCGGGTCGGGTCAGGTCGTTTCGTTTGAGTGCGACTGTATCAAATTTTCTAATTTGTGGCCACACGGGTGCCTTTTGCATGTTCGTGCAGCCTGTTTGCTATTTTCTCCCTTGTGCCTTCGTTCGGTCATGCACGCCATGTGGCGTCATGTGAGGGCGCCCACCCAAACGCGTTTGGGTAGGGTCGTTTTGTTTGAGGGCAGCTGTATCAAATTTTCTAAGTTGTGACCGCACGGGTGCCTTGTATTGCACGTTCGTGCGACCTGTTTTTCGTTTGATCCCTTGTGCCTTCGTTCAGTCGGGCACACTGTGTCGTTTTGTTTGAGGGCACCCGTCCAAACCTGTTCGGGTTGGGTCATTTCGGTTGAGGGCGCCCGCCCAAACGCGTTCAGGTCGGGTCGTTTCGGTTGAGAGCGCCCACCCAAATGCGTTTAGGTCAGGTCATTGCGGTTGAGGGCGCCCGTATCAAATTTTCTAAGTTGTGACCACTCGGGTTCCCTGTGCACGTTCGTGTGGTCTGTTTGCTAGTTTCTCCCTTTTTCCCTCATCGGTCGTACATGCCATGTCGTGCCGTGTGAGGGCGCCCGTCCAAACGCGTTCGAGCCGGGTCGTTTCATTTGAGGGTGGCCGTATCAAATTTTCTAAGTTGTGATTGCAAGGGTGCCTTATGCATGTTCATGTGGCTCGTTTGCCATTTTCCCCCTTGTGCGTTCATTCGGTTGGGCGCGACGTCTGAGGGCGCCCGCCCAAACGCATTCGGGTCGGGTCGTTTCGTTTGAGGGTGGTCGTATCAAATTTGCTAAGTTGTGACCGCATGGGTGCCTTGTGCACGTTTGTGCAGCCCATTTTGCGTTTTCTCCCTTGTGCCTTCATTCGTTCAGGTGCACTGTGTCATTTCGTTTGAGGGCACCCGCCCAAACACGTTTGGGTCGAGTCGTTTCGGTTGAGTACGCCAGCTCGAACGCGTTCGGGTCGGGGCCCCTAAGCCCCCAATCCCTAATCCCTTAACTACTAACTCATTATTCGACCCCTGACCCTTAAATGCACCTAAATCCCCTAACCCCTAACCCCCAATCCCCTAAGCCCTCCAAATTCGAATTAGCTTTGAAGAAGTAATTGTTTTCTGCAATATGGTTTGTAAGTTATTTAAATAGAGGTATCTTCTCTAGAGTTCTTTTTTAGATCCATAGTTTCATTTACTAATTTTTGAACAAGGCATATGAAACTCTTCATGTCTATGGATTTTTATCTTGAAGCTCATTATCTATACGAGTATTTTTTGCTTCAAGGGTAATTTCCTAACGGAGAAAATCGCAATACAGGGTTTAGGGTGAGTTATTGTGTTATTGTTGCTTCAAGGGTTTGTTGAACAGACCCCAAATTGTTCATTTCCTTGCTACTTATCAAGTTCTTACTTCTGTCTAATTCACTATATACTCAGATCATGAATGTGAGAAGGCTGTTTGCAGATTATATTATTATCGTATCAACAGTGTAATGATTTCTGTGTAGTTATATCTTTCTAGTCAAAAACCTCATCTTTAGAAATATTTTCTTATCATTTTCAAAATTGACTGCTTCATATTTGAGCACAACATGCAAATTATCTAATACTTTATTGAAGCTAGGAGCTCCATCTTTGCGGCAAGCTGCTTTTCGGGCGCTAACTCCACTATGTGTGGGGTTAATTAACCCTATGCCTACAATGTTTAATGTTTTCATATCGGATTGTGTGGGGGTAGATAACTCGTAGCCATATCACATAGGCCCCATTCACTTATGAAGGTTCCCCAAACTCTGCCCCCAATTTGGTTGATCTTGCTCAGCTTGAAAATTTTGAATTTTCATAGATGATTGATTTTCCTCTCGCTCTAATGCAAAAGGAAGATGAATTTCATCTTTTTCCTCCATAATTTCCACATTCAACATCTATTGTAGCTATTCATCTATGCTCATTTGGAATCACCACAAGTTGTACTTTTTTTTTGCAATGGATTCTTAATGTTGGTCTCGATGATATTTCTCCTCCTCAAAAAACATATCTTGGTTGTAAGCATGGTTGTGGTATGTTGATGTTCAGATGAAAACTACAACTTGTAGCCCTTGATCTGCTAGGGGTTACCTTGTTATTAACGATGGTGTATTCATACTCCTTCTGAATAACCAATAAATGGTTAAGGAAATTGACCAATATGTTGTCAAGTTTTATCTTATCCATCTTTGGGGCAAGCTTCTTTTCGGCTAACTCCACTGCTTTTGATCTCAATTTTCCCAATTGCTTCCTTCTCTCATATGATACCTGAGCCTTTGCCTTTCTCTTCCCTTCTAATTCCGTAATAGTTTCATAGTGATTCTAGCCAACTTCTTTGGAAAGCCTTCCTAGCAGACAATACTTATGATATGGCTAAAGCCTCAAGACTTTCAAAGCATCTGGAATGACCATTCTCTTCTTCCAGTCATATGGTGGGGGAACCCCTTCAAAATCCCTTAGCCTAGAAAGTGATGAAGTACCACGCTTGGTTTTGTGTGGAATAATTCCTCTAATTGTCCAATAGTCAAATCCTTCTCTTACTTTATTGTCATTTGCCCATACCTAACCAATGAGAGCACAAGAACACCTATTTCTATAAAAGCACCTATAAATTCTCTTACTTTATTGTCATTTTCCCATAACTAACCAATAAGAACACAAGAACACCTATTTATATAAAAGCATCTATAATAATTTTGTAGGTTTCACTAATATCCCTTGAGTTAGTATGTGCATAGTAGCCTAGATCCTAAAGTGATTACCGTACAATGATAATCCACTAGGTGTATTTTCTCTTAAAAAACTATGCATTGATAGATGTCCCATTTATGGCCAAGTTCCACCAAAATGGTTCCCCCTACCTACCTAGTAACTACATTACATTTATTTCATGACAAGACTACCCTACAACCCACCAAATTTCTATCATATCCTTTACGTCAACAACAATTTTTTGTTCAAGATATAGCTAAGTTGGAACAAACTTAGATATAGAGCTTAGGATATTTTTCCACCTCTAATGTTTATAAACAAATAGATATAAAATTTCACCTTTCCTATATTGACTCCATCTTAAAAATCATCGAAAATGTCCATAGATGAGTTATCCTTACTAAACCAAAAATTTCATTGAAAATCATCATTCATACCATAACATTACTACTTCCCTTTTAACCACATAAAACTTATTTTTAAGTTACCATAATTCATCTTTAATATCACATAATTAGATTAAAAAATCAACCAAAATATCTAGTTTATGAAATAAAAATTCAACAATTTTATATAATTAATAATTTAAATAAATGTCTTAGATCTAATCTCATTAATAATTATTTATAATCAACAATACCACTTATTTACCCAAACCCCTTATTAACCCCAGAAAAGTCTCACACATTTTAAATTTATTTAATGGAATTTGAGTGGCCTTAAAAAACACACATATTTCATTTCGAAATGTCAAAAATTTTCAAATATCAAAAGTTTTAATTTCCCTCATTCATTTCCCTCTTCAAAATGTAAAAAAATTTCAAATATCAAAAGTTTTAATTTCCCTCGTTCATTTCCCTCCGGTTGCATGGTTTTTCCAGGGAAGGAGGGAGGATGCGGCCATACTGTCGCCAGTTTTGAGGAAGGATGCGGCCATACTGTCGCAGGTTTGGACGAAGGATGCGGCCATACTGTCGCAGGTTTGGAGGAAGGATGCGGTAAGTAAAGAAATTGATCCTGAGTGCCTGTTGTAGGTCTGCTCTGATACATTTGGTTGAAGTCCGGATTTATTTCTTTCTACAGAAAGAATCTGCTCTAATACATCGGATCCCGATTGCAAGGAAAATTTTAAGGATGGAAAATTATTTTGAAGTTTAAAAAATTGGCGAATCTCACTAGTCCCTAATATGCAAACTATAAAATGTTTATTGATATATTTGTTAAATTATTCAAATTTATAATGATATTGTATATATTATCTATATAATTTTGGCTATTTTTAAGGTAAAATAATTTTATATTGTAAAATTTGGGTGAAACATTTTTATAAAAAATGGAAATTGGCGAATCTTTTTTTTGGAAAAAACATGGAAAATTAGCCCATCTGCGAATATTAGCCACTAAAATTTTCCATGCCCGATTGTCTTTGGTCCGATGATCAACAACAATTATCATAATATTCTCGTGCCTTTTTTTACAGATAAGTTGTTCTTGCTGACAAGATAGACCTCCCAAGGGTCCTACAGACAACTAGCAACAAATAGACAAAAAAAACTATTTTATCTAGATAATGTTTGATTCAGAATTAACTATAACAGGGTTTTGGAAACCTACCTGTAGTCCAGCACTGATCTTCTTTCTAGTGGCTTGAAAAAGTCGTCATCAAAGATCTGCAATCACAAACATAGAAAAAATCAAAAGCACTTGCATAGTAAAAAATAATTCATGAATCATATATCTATCAAGATGATCAATGAATTCAAGAAAAAAGATAATTAATTAAATAACCCATTGATAAAACATGATAAATAAGCTACTTAATTAAAGAACTCATTGAGAAAACGGTATTCATTCGTATTATCTTTAATAAAGAAGAGCCTTACAACCGTGTCCATCTTGATGTCGTACAGGCCTTCCTGGGGTCCGGAACAGGCGTTTCCTTTACTCTGACAAGCTTTGCACTCTCTCAGCTAAAATTCACATGGGTGTGTAATCATTCCCATATAATGATCAGTTAAGAGAGTCTAAGTTTCTACAACATTTCTCCTCAAAAATTCTCAAAGTCTAACTCCCTTTGAAGCTGCACTATGGCTTCAATTTATAGGAAAAGAGAGGAGGTTATGGTTCCACATAAGAAGGGATAGAATGCTCTTTTGAAGGGATTGAGCTCCATAAATCAAGGGGTAGGCTCCCATAATGGAGGAATGAACATACATGATAGGAGCAAACCTTTGACCAGATAATTGCTTCTAGAAACTTCCAGATTTGACTGTTGGGCTTCTAAATGTTACTGTCCGCCTTCATTTTACCTTTTATAGGGGTTCACACCCTTAATGAAGAAAATGTGCATTTATCTCCACATGATTTAGAGCAAAAAGTGCGGCACTACAGGCAATGTTAAGAGAAAGTGTGGTACAAGTGTTTTTAAGACATTTATGAGCTTTTCTCTCAATTTCAAGGCTTGATTTTAGGAACTTTGATGTTGTAGACTTCTAAGGGAGTACTAAAACATCATGCTGACAAATTTTAGTGTAACAAATTACCCCCTAAAGTGCGAAGTCTGAGAGAATTCAAAGAGTGATGTGCTTTATCATTTCAAGGATTAGCCTCTAGACACCCGAGTTGAAACCCTGTAAAAACATTCAATGCAAATCATATATATATATATATATCATCACTGAGGTAGGAATTCCCATACTCAGATCAAAACTAACTAAACTTGTTCCGATACAGAAATGATTTTAATATTACATCAATAGTGTAGACACAGCATGGCCATAACCATCTGTAATGAATAGTCTACTGTATAACGAATAATAAAACTCCTCGCAGCCTAGATGGTGGAAACTAGATCCAGGGTCTTGATTTCTGCTTCCCGAACTAGTACGATTCTATCCATGCGATTAAATGTGTTGAATTTGAACATAGTAGAACCCACTTGATTACCAGTCAATGGTGTGCACTGTTAGCAAGTGTGAGAGAAACCGCCAATAATGAAAATGGCTCTCAAAGTACTCAATACAATCCATAAAATGTGAATAAGTGATATGAAGTCGAACATTTCATGGAGTCGTTCGATCGAAGGCCAATGATGCAACCTATCCTTGAAAGCAAGAAACCTGCCATTAAGGTATGCAGATTCCAAGGTACTGACGGATTCTAGATCAACTTCCTAGATGATGAGCTATTGTCGATAGAAAGTGATCTGTCGTAAGCAAGCTCACGACACAAAACCATAGATCAAGTTTTGAATTTTTTTTGCAAGGACTGACTTAGGGATGGTCAACGCGAATGGAGACAAATGTTTGCAGATGAATGGTTTTTTTTACTATCTTCTTGAACACACAACGACACTGCAGATGGTTTGGTGACAATTGACCTAAAGCTAATACCCAGAAACCAGCTAAATACCTTCAATGTGGTTTGATTAACTGATAGGCAAAGGATTTTCCCAACCCAGCTAGAAGTGTGACAAAAAGTTTCGTGTTCAAGAGTGGTATACTGATTTTTTAAGTCAAAGTGTAACAAATGAATTCGTTTTCTCTCTTTTCCCCCACCATTTTTGGCAAGTACCTCTTTATTTTTTACAAGCTTGAGGAGGATAACATTTGCTTGTTTATAAGCTCATCCTTCAGATGAGTCTAACTTAGCTTAAAAATCGAACCCTAAGAAGGAGTGGTCCGTTCCTGTTTGTATTTTACAAGTCCTTTACTGTTAAATTTTAACAAGTCCAGTATAGGAGAAACTCGGTGTTTTTCATTTTTAGGGAGTCAGAAGAAAAACTTAAGAAAACTCTATGGGTGTTCTTTTTCGTAATTTTAGACTCTCAGGCCCGAAAAGGATAAAATAATGCGAGAGAGAACTTTGTTGACCATGATTAGTCAATGTATATCTTTTTCGTAAATAGTTCATTTCAGTCAGGAAAAGGGGTAAACTTATACTGAAGGGACGACTGTTCATTTCTTTTAATGAGTTCGAATAGTCAAGTACTTGGCAATTTTTTTCATCTTTAGAGAGTCTGAAAAGGGCTTAAAAGAGAACTCCAGGGTTTCAATTTTTCGTAAATTTTTAAGAGCCCGAAAAAGTGATAAAAGTATACTCTTCGTCAAAAATGACCATTTTGCCTAAAAAATCCAGTATTCTACACAAAAACTCAAAAAATTAAACGTACCTCCTTCAATAATAAAAATATTTTGAAAAACCATCTTTTTAAAGTGAAAAATAAACAAATTTAAATTTCATTTATTCGAAAAAAATTATAAAAAGGAGTTTTCCAAATTCATTTTTACCGTTTGAGTTTGGAGTGAAAATTTTAGAGCTTTTGGAAAAAAACGCTACAGAGAAGATTTCAGACAAACTGACTGTTGAAATTGAAAACCGTCTGCTCCAAGTAATCCACACCCTCTTTTCCTTACTTTTCATCCCTTCATTTCCTTAATTTAGGGTTTAAAATTCATTTTTGGAGAGGAAATAGGTTCAAAATTCCGCCCTCGGGGGTCTGCAGGTAAGACACACGGTACCTGCGGACCCTGACATTTTCTTACAAAGAAAAATGTTGTGGCCCCACACTTTTAGCACAGATCCCATGCGGAGCTACGCATTGTCTCTGGATGTAAAGTTTGGGGGCACTGTGAAGAATTTAAAAACATAATTTCTTCCCAAATTACCCAAAATTTTTGTTTTAAAATGATTCTAATCTTTCATTTTGCTCATTGTAGGATATTTATAATGCTTATCTGGTGGGAATGTGAACATGAGGAGGTGGATGAAGCTGCAATGACTCATCAACCTACATTACAAGTTTTGAGAGCATGTGGGTTATTCAAATTCTGGGCTATCAGTGGCATGAGAGCTCAAGTAGACCTTCTCACTTGTTTGGTAAACAAGTGGGATGTACAGGACCAGTGTTTTATGATTGGAGGCAACCGGCTCGAAATTGAGCTGGAAGACATATATTTTTTGACTGGTTTGTCTAAAAGAGGCAAACCACTTTCTCTATTTGGGGCTAGGCCAGGTGGCCAATCTGTCGCTAGCTTTCAATTAGATTTTTGCAATGATGAGGCCAATCCTAAAGACAAACAGATCGATATCAAAACTATCGTCCATCTTGAATTAAAAGTGATTGCATTTACCGTAACCAACTTATGTGGAAGTGCAACTTTGCACATTTCTACTGGATCTTAAATGTGGATTGCAGTGGATTGTTTCTAAGGCAGCATATTCAACTGGTGTGAGGCAGTGTTGGCCCATCAAAGGCCAACTAACTAGAGAAAAGAACGAGAAGTTAAATTACTTCGGATATGGATCGATCATAGTTACTTTTTCTCTAGAGAGGATTCCTCTACTAGCCCCGCAACATATTCCAGTTAATGCTGGTAGAGCTCAAGAGCTTCAGATGGTTCGATGGGTTGCTTTGATGGCATGTCACAGCAAGGGTATAGAGATTGTTTGATTTCCCTCGGCATACTTCTGTTGGCTAGAGCACCAACTCTTTGTGATAGACGATTTTCCTTATGCGGGTATAGATTTCTGCAGCGACCGAGATATGCCACTTCTTCCAGGAGTTCAGTGGGATGAGTCAGGTAAAAAATATTTTTGACATGCTCTAATTTCTAATTTTTCTTTTGTTTTTTAAATCTTCCAAAACTGATAACAAAAATTTCAAATGCAGATATGGGTCCATGCCGACCAGTCACTCTCCGCCCCTTCAAGAGGAGGCAAAGGGATGTAGCTGCAGCACCACCACCACCACAAGATTAGACATCAGAGATCCTTACTGATTTGGAACACCACCTAGAGCGACTGACTATGGACATCCCTGAGACTACCATAGACGACATTCCACTTTGTTTACAGAGATATTTCATTGATGTTCCCGGACCATTCAGGAGATTCCTGAGTAGATTGGCATGAGCTGTAGTATATTATCAGGATCATTACCACGGATAGTGGATGATCGACTGTATAGACTCATATCATTTTTTTTATCACTTTTTTCCTGACCATAAGGTGTTTTGAACCTATGATTGAGGACAATGTACTATTTTTTGAAACACTATTCTATACTATGATATACTATTATTCCAGTTATCTGTCCAATCATATTATCGAATTTTGATTTACTTCTTTTATTATTGCAAATGTCTGTTTATAATACTAGAAGCTATTGCATCTGCTAATGTGTTTAAACTTTTTGGAATGTGTTGATACTCAATATAATCAAATTCTCGTTCCAAGAGACGAACTCTTAAAATTAATCTTAATAACACTGGGTTTATAATTGCATACACTCGATTTAATTGTAATACAATGAGTTTATAATCTAACCTAACGATCAAACTCCGAATTCCAAATGAAATGGATTCAGACAATAACTCAATAATGGTGCTATATTCTGCAATATTGTTCGTTTTTTGACCGAGGCTTACCCCATGCATAGATACTAACTCGTCAATGGGTGAATAAATGACCCAGGCTGCAGAAGAGATATTTCGTGTACTACGACAAGCGCCATCAGAAAAACCAATGTATGTTTGAAAATACGTCGACATCTGCAATATCAAGAATAATCCAGATAAGCAGGAATAATAGTAAAAACACACTTAAACTAGGCACATGTTTCTAATCTACAGCACACCAGCTAAAAAATAACTAATATACAGAAAAGATCTCCACACAAAAATCGAGTGTAATATCTCTTCAGATAAAGCCCATTTATGGGTTTGCCTAAAGAGACCTCATCAAAATCAATCAATTCATAGGCCCCTTTTGCAAGCTGTCACTTAACAATATAAGGACCATGCCACATGGGTTTGAATTTCCCAACCCCTATTTTATCGTTAGCTTAATCATAAATAAAAACTAGGTCTCCTTCTAAAACATTACGAGGTGTAACACTTCTATCATACTGAGCTTTCATTTGTTTCACATGAGTCTCGGTGGCTAGTGCAGCGGTGTGCCGATTCTCATCTAATTGAGCCAAGTACAAAAAACACTTCTCCTCTTTAGAAGTGGCTGGTAGTAACTCTATGGCTAGTTGGAGTGACAGTATCTCACATTCAATGGGTAATACCGCTTCTAAACTGTAAACCAGTTGAAAAGGGGTAAAACCTGTCGATGTTTTTTCTGAGGTCCGATATGCCCAAAGTGCTGAAAAAATCATGGTATGCCAATTCGATTTATGAATTCCAATGATTCGTTTGATCATGGTGACTAAAAATTTATTAATTGCTTCAACCAGACCATTAGCCTGTGGATAATATGGTGTAGAACTGTCATGGCGCAGGCCAAGTTGGTCAGTTAGCTCAGTCATCATGATATTTCAAAAATGGCTCCCATGATCAGTAATTATCACTTGGGGTACACCGAAACGAGCAATCACATGATTGAACACGAAAGTAGCTGCAGTTTTTCCATCTGCCGCAAATGTAAGCATCGCCTCGGTCCATTTGGTAAAATAATCTAATGCTAGAATAATATACCCATGCCCCCCAGCCGAGTGAGGGTTACATGTAATGAAGTCAATGCCCCATTTTGCAAAAGTACTGACAGCAAATATAGGGTGAAGAGGAGCAGGTGGTGCACACATTTTTCGATCGAAGATTTGACAATTATGACATTTTCGGACTGCATAAATACAATCTTTGAATAAGGGCGGCCAAAATTAACCCGCGCGCAATATATTTTGGGCTGTAGCATACCCAGACATATGACCACCACATGCTCCAGAGTGACAGTCATTTAAAACCTTTTCGGCTTCTTCATGGGTGAGAAAACATCGAAAAATAGAGTCTGCACCATGACGATATAGTGTGTCGCCAACAATATGATATTGTTGAGACTGGAAATGGATTTTACGTCATTATGACTGTGAATGTTCAGGCTGAAAAGATTGGATCTGAAGATAAAAAATGATATGTCAATACTAAGGATCAATGGTACTAATAAGAAACAAGGATTCATCCGCGATCGGTTGTTCCGCCATAGTTTCTGTATCAGTACGTGGGAAATCACACATAAATTCAGCAAATATCAATGATTTCTTTGATTTGGATTTTTCAAATTCCAAATAAAACTTCTGTAGGATAACAATCCATTTGGAGTATTTGCCCCCTAGCAATTGTTTGGTCAAAATATACATCATAGGGTTACAATAAGAAATCATTGTTGTTTTGCGTAAAAGTATGTAATGACAAAAACGTTGGACAACTTGAACAGTTTCCAAGGCCAATTTCTCCACATGTGAATATTTGATTTCAGTCGGATGCAAATTGCAACTAAGATAGTAAATCACATGTTCACCATGGAATTCATCTTCCTGAACTAGAACCATCCCTATCGTGGAATCAGAAGTGGAGAGGTAAAAAAAGTAATCCTGGTTGTAATTGGGAAGATGCAGTAACGGTGCATGGGTCAACGCATGTTTCTGAGCATCAAAAGATCGATCAGCGACCTCGTCCCAAAAGAAAGGAATATTCTATTTCAACAACCTGGTGAAACCTTTCGTTAACTCGGCGTAGTTAGGAGTGAATCGACGTAAAATGTTGATTGCCCTTGCAAACTTTGGAGTTGGCGAAGAGTAGAAGGAGGAGGTAAATTGATGATTTCCTCAACCTTCTATGGATCAACACGAATGCCTACCTTTGAGACAATAAATCCCAACAATCGTCCAGCTTGTACGCAAAAAACACATTTGTGAGGATTCAGACGAATCTTATAATGCCTATATCATATAAAAATGGCTTGTAAATGAGTGATATGATCTGCTCTGCGCGAAGAATAAGGAGGCAAATCATTGAGGTAGGTTTGTACAATGTGTTTAATGTCATGAAATGCATAAGACATGGCCCTTTGAATAGTGGCGCCAGCATTCCTACGTCCAAAAGGTAGTTTTCGATAAGCAAAAGTTCCCCATGGACAAATGAAAGTTGTTTTGGGTTGATTTGCAGGGAGTATGTTGATTTGATTGTAGCCGGAAAATCCATCCATGAATGAAAAAATTTCACTTCCAACACAATCGTCAATAATTTGATCGATGTAAGGGGTTGGATAATTGTCCTTTCGACAAGCTCGATTTATATCCCTATAATCGATACCCACTCATATTGTTCCTTGTTTTTTATTGACTGGAACAATATTAGATACCCAATCCATTAACAGAATCAGATAAATAAAACCTGCACGAAGTAATTTTTCAACTTCTGCTTTAATAGTGGCATCTTTTCGTAGATGTATCTGACGTAATCTTTGTATGACGGGTTTAGCATCCGGGTATGTCTTAATTTCATGAACAACAATCGACGGATCAATTCCTGGAATTTCTTCATATGACTAGGCGTAAATGTCGCGGAATTCCTGAAATAGGGCTTTATATGCTTGGATTCATCAGTTGTACAAGAAGCACCTATATGAATGTTTTCAACAATTATGGGTTTTACTGAAATGTCAAGGGGAACCATTGTAGAAATATTTTCTAAATTCAATTCAGAATCGAAATGTGAGAGAGGATTCTGAGGTTCTTTGACATAATCAGTAGTAAAAATGGAGGAAAAATCATTCTCAAAATGATCGAGATCAGGTAAAAACGAAGACCTATGAGGAAGATCTTCCCATGGTAACTCATCGACCGACAAGAATTCACGAATATGTTCATCAGTATTGAATACTTATTGACCAAGATATAGAATTGATGTCAAAGCTGAGCTCGATATTAAAAATGACGCCTCATTGATCACATTCACTAGATCAGATTCAGTTGAAGGAGTATTAGAAAATGATTGTGCAGTATGATATGCTAACTCAAAAGGACTCAAAGGCATCGGGCCATTGAAAGAATCTAGTTCTGATTCTGAAGGTACTATCCAAGGATCATCAAAAGAAATAGTACTTGATGTAATCATATTGATGTTAGCAATAGGAGGCGGTATGTTGCGAGCAAGCAGGGAAAAAGTTCCCAATAGAGCCGAATCTTTAAACAAACCTACTCCAACATCCTTATAAAGGATAGTCGATTTTCTGATATGCTGGATGCTATCAGTAGACGCTGGGTCGGATGAATAATATGAGAGATGATCTATTTTAACGATATTTCCTTTATGAGGAAACATGATGAGACGAAAGATCGATGATACAACAGCAGTCATGGCATAAGACGCTCTGCGACCCAGGAGTAGGTTGTAATCCAGAGGGGCATCAACAACTTCCACATCTAGATTAACCATTTTTCCTTCGACCTCTATTGGTAGATCTTGTAAAATACCATACGGCTGAAAACCTCTTCCATCAAAAGCTTTGAGAATAGTAAGCGATTGGTTATTTGTCGGAGAACCAAGTGATTTCCAACATTTTAATGACATAATACACGTAGAAGCTCCTTCATCAACAATAGTACGAAAGATACATTGTTTTTTACTATTACCAGAATTTGAAAATCCATTTGATGGGGTAGGCGAGGTGTAAAATTCTCTACATCGAAGATCATGAGGTTCGAATCCTGGAGGTCTACGGCTCCTAAGGCTGACAATAGTAATTTTCTTTGGGCTAGGCATGATTGCAGCACTTCCAAAGCCGACATTTCTGAAGGGGAAATCACCAAGTCTTCAACAATATTGTAATTCTGAGCATCCCTCGCATGTGGATTGAAAGCTGGTTTACGAAGTACACCTTTAGCAGGCAGTTTGATTACTAAGTCAGGATTTTGTTTCTCGATCTGTAATGGATCAGAAACTGAGGGAGATGTAGTTAATGTTGAATTAGATGTTTCTTCTTCTTTACCAAGATTTTTACTACCGTAATCTTGCGATCGTGTCGCAACCATGAAGATATTCTCTAGTGCATTTGAGGAAGATCCAACCATGTTACTATCTTGAGAAAGAAAGGGATCCTTCAAGACAGTAGGTATGGGCGAACCCTTAACGAATTTTTATACCTCAGCTCTAGGTAGGCACTCTTTTGTAAAATAATCCTCGTCACATATCAGACAAGGATATCTAGGTTTGCATTTTTCGTCAGTTGGTTCAGTTTTATCGTTTTTATCTTTTGAAGATTTTTTCCTTTTATTCTTACCTTTCTTCTTACGACCAATTTTAGGTTTGGTTGTAGATGATTCTACAACATGAATATTGGCAGAAGCTTCAATAGAATAATCTCCTTTAGATGAATTGGGTAAAGTGATAATAGGAGAAGTCGTCTTGGAAGATTTATTCTTACTTTTACCAATGCTAACAAAACCAATTACACCATCAATGGCATGAGAGCCAGAAGCAATTGTAGTTAATTGAATAGGTCTTGGTAAATCGGGGATTTTATCATACAGAGTACCTAACTGGGTATATACAAGGTCAAGGTACTGAGCCTGAGCAATGACTTGCTCTTCCGTAACAATGCCTGCTTTGGCCACATCTTCAGTAATTTTAGGCAATAACGATTTAATAAACCATTCAACCAAAATTTGATCCGGAATAAAGATCTTCACTAAAATCCTTCTACGTCTCCATTCATGAAGATGATCAGATATGTATGTAGACGTAGATTGTTTTAATGAAGTCAACAATTTTGTGCCTTTGTCGTATCTGACAGGCAACTAAAAGTGGGTTAAGAAAGCAGTAGCTAGTGCATTAAAATTATTAAAAGGGCTGCGTGGTAACTCAATGTACCATTTGGCAGCTAGACCAATGAGAGTTGTCTGAAAAAGACACAATCGAATCGAATCATCGATTAGTGAATTGGATGCACACCAGAGGTGATAAGTCATAACGTGATTAGATGGGTCCTCTCATGACTTACCCTCAAACTTTGGAATATCACTAGGCAACTTGTTAGGCATTGACAACCAATATGGAAGATAAAAGATAGGATCGTTCGTAAGGCATGATAGATCCGGTAAATCTAAAGTTGTTATAAATGGTAACCGATGGCTAGGGTCTTGATAACCTTGTGTGATAAAACAAGTTCCAGGAGGAGGATATCTAGGATACCTTGGAATTGGATGCCCATTGGGAATCATAAAACCTCCTGGATAACCAGAATTAACCAAACCATACTGGGGTTTTTGAGGTATTTGATAAGTATACCTAGGATACGGTTGATACTGATAAGCTGGATTTTTTGTAGCCTGTCCAAATTGATACTGTCCCTGGTACGGTTGATAAGTATATTGTGGTTGACTAGCAACAATCGTACTCATACCAGCTTGTCCTGTAGGCATCTAGAACGTAGTCTGAATTGTAGGTCTTGACTGTGGTACAGATACTTGAGGAATTTTCACTGATGCAGGGATAGAAGAAACCGGAGTTGCAGATACTCCAGAAATAGGTGTGGTAGGTTGAACACAAGCTGCAGCAGCAGAAGTCTGAGGCAGAGTCTGAGGTGTATTAGGCCCAGGCTACTGAACAGAACCAGGTGCAGAGACTTGAACGGTAGGCTCGATAGGTTGCTGGGTTGGACCAGAACCTATGGACTGTCCAGGTTGATTAGGTACTTGCACATTGGGTTGCATAGTCTGTTGAGTTTGATATGGATCCCACACCATATTCATTTCGAGGTATTGACCCATAGAAGGTTGTGCATATGAAGGACCATAACCTGGTTGAACGTAGGGTTGAGAATTAACTGGCAAATTTCTAGCTCCTTGTAATAATGGTTGACTGAAAGGAGGTTGGAAACCTTGATTTGGGTACTGAGCTTGAGGTTGATAACTTTGAGGCATGTAATGAGTCTGGGGTTGATATTGACCCTGAGGAAGAAGCCGACTCTGGGGTTGATATGGACCCTGAGGAATATACTAAGTCTAGGGTTGATCTTGGGGTATGTACTGTTCCTGAGGTTGATAACCTTGAGGTATGTACTGTCCTTGAGGTTGTTCTCTAGGTAAATAATATTTTCCCATAGTTTTTCCTGGTAAAAAATTACCTTGAGGTTTCCCACCAGGCGGTAACTGACTACCTTGAGGTTGCCCCCCAGGTGGTAACTGACTACCTTGAGGTTGCCCCCCAGGCGGTAACTGACTTCCTTAAGGAATATTTCTAGACATCATAAAAATATGTTTTGCGTTCAACGTTTCAGTTTTAGTTCCATTTGTACCAGATGATAACACTTGTTCAATTGGTTGAGGAGTTGCTCCCGAGAAGGTATGAGAGAGTGACTAGTATCCCGAAGGAACATACAAATGTTAGAAATATTGTCATTGATGGAAAAGAAAGCAAAGAACAGCAGCAGGGAATATGTACAGTGAAGGCAGAGGCAGAGTGAAACGGTCGAGCAGTGGAGGCAGAAGCAGCGAAGAAGCGTTAGCGCACCAGAGGCAGAGCTGTTATAAAATTCCGAGAATCGCCCAAGCTGGCGAATACATTCGTATGTATAATTCCGAGAATCTTTACCCAATGGGCGTTACATATAATACATAAACCTTATTCCGGGAATCGCTTAACTCCAGCAACAATGTAATGCATATAATACAGAACCATATTCCGGGAATCGCACATTAGACAAGAAGAAGAGAAAGAAACAGAGAGACAACAGAAGCAGCAAAGAAACCAGCAATAGAGCGAGGCAGTAGAGAGGTAGCAGAGGTAAGAATAAGATTGAATATGTTGTGCGTTAATTGATATCGATCAGTCAGGGGTAAGCGGAATCATATAAGGTAACAGTGGAAGTGGTGTCTATTAATTAAACTATGTTGAGGAAATGCACAACGAAGGCAATGGAGGCAGCAAAGACAGAGACAGGTCGAGCAACAGAAGCAGGTAAGGCAAAGGCACAGGGAAGAACTGTTATCGAAAGACAGGAACAGTCGAATACAGAGACACAGCTGTTATTGCAAAGACACAACCGTTATTCTGAGAATCACTACCCAGCCGGGCGTTACATATAACATAAACGCAAATTCCGGGAATCGCTACCCACGCAGGAGTATATGTGCAGCGCATCATATAATCAAAGGTCCAAAGCATATTTATGAAGTTATACGGAGCGCATAATACAAAGTTTTATAAGGCGGGACCCGCAATATCGCAACATTGCGCCATCGCACCATCGCAATATCGCAACTTCGCAACATTGCGCCATCGCACTATCGCAACCATCGCAATATCGCAACCATCGCAATATCGCAACATCGCAACCATCGCAACCATCGCAATATTGCAACCATCGCAATATCGCAGTTGGTTGAAACTGCACAGCAACTATCGCAAATTAGAAATTTGCGATTGCGATCAATCACATTTGAAAACGTGTCAGGTGGGCCCGAAAGGAGTTCTATATGTTTTAAAACAGGCTTTATTGTATGCGCCGAGAGTATGTTAAGGTGTATTAAAAGGGTAGATTATATGATTAAATCATCTTATAATTAAGCCAAGAGACAAAGTTGGTTATATATATATATATATACATTAAAAGGTGTTGTCATATATATATATATATATATATATATATATATATATATATATATATATATATATATATATATATAACGATTTATATGATAGTTTTATGTCCGTAGACCAACATGCCCCCGCCTTAAGGGGAGGGCTACTATTAATGTAACAATCAGATATATGTATAGCTTATCATAAATGTTCCACATCAACAAGATAATTTGCTACAAGTCACAAATACGTATTTTTCTAAAAGGTAACGATATAATACACAAAAGAGTTAAAAACACAATCACGTAAAAGACAAAACACAAATAAAGAAAAGACAAATGCGTACCTAGCCAAGAGGCTGATGAGTGAGCCTGAATTCACTACCCGAATGTAAAGGTTTTAATTGTTTTTATCGTTTAGGATGCACAGGAAAAAAGTCTCCGAGAGTTGTGAATTCCCACTGTAATGTTAAATTGATACCTACAGTTATATTTTCTGAGTAAGCAGATAAAGAAATGAAGAGGCAGAAGACCAAGGGGTATGACCATTCATTTCGAATTCCTAGAGGAAAAAAAACAGTCATCAAGAAATTCTATAAGTAATATCATTTTGATATGAAAAAGGTGTGTTAGAAGAGAGAGAGAAAGAGAGAGAGCAGATATAGAGAATGTAGAATATCTAAGAATAAAACAGAGAAGATTAAGAGAAGAAGAGCAGATACAGAACAGAGCTAGTATCTGGAGTAAATCAGCAAACATTCAACGTAATAGCTGTCAGTTGTAGCTGACAAAGGTTGAAGCCTCCTGTAGGTTGTTGCCTACAGAAAATTGAAGGGAGTTGGTGCTTCCTTGCAAGTTGTAGCTTTCAGAATTGAGGTTGGAGCCTCTTGTAGGTAGGTGCTTGCAGAGAAACAGTGGTGAGAGGGAGTAGGAGCTTGCCTTTGCATCACAACAATAATAAGATGTGGTTTTCTCCCGTTATGGGTTTCCACTTATATCTGGTGTCTCTGTCCATGATAGTTATGTATTGAATCTGATATGTATCATCTGCTTGATACCTGCAACTCTCATATTAAGTCTACCGCTATATTAAACTAATACTTGCTGCTTGCATTCTAAGATTACTTGCACATTAAATTGGATATGAAATGAAGGTGTAATTAGATTAATGAAAAGTTCAAAAAGATCAGGAATGCATTAAACTGATTCACCCCCCCCCCTCTCAGTTTAATTAAAGGTTCAACAATTGGTATCGGAGCCAAGTTCCTTGTATATCAATCTAACAACTGAAAGGAGATCCTAGGCTCTCAAGATGCCAAGTCAAGAAGGAAGCTCAACCAATAAAGCCCCTTTATTTATAGGTGCAAATTATGCCTTTTGGAAAATAAGAATGAAAGCTTATATAATGTCTTTAGGATTAGAAGCTTGGGATGCTGTGGAAATTGGATATGTCACAAAGTCAACTGATACAGAGAAAGAAGCTAAAGAAATCTTTGTAGCTAATGCAAAAGCAATGAATGCAATCTTAAATGGACTATGTGAAGCTGATTTTATCAAAATAATGCACAGTAAGACTGCCAAAGATATGTGGGACACTCTAGAAAATATCCATGAGGGAAATAAAAAGGTTAAGACTGCCAAACTTCAAGTATATAGAGCCCAATTTGAAAATTTAAAAATGAATGATGATGAAGATGTTGGCAGCTTCTTCTTAAAAGTTGCAGAAATTGTTAGCAGTATGAAAGCTCTTGGAGAAACAATACTAGAAGGTATAATTGTACAAAAGATTCTAAGATCTCTTCCATCCAGATTCAATCCCAAGGTGTCTGCAATAGAAGAAACAGCTGATTGGGAGACCTTGACCATGAACCAGCTACTAGGAAATCTTACAGCATATGAGACGAGGCTCCCACAGAAGAAGCCAAGTACAAGGGAGGCAGCATTCAAAACAGAAAAGAATAAAGAAGAAAAGGAAGACATATGCTCCTGCTCTGATGAAGAAGAGGCTAAATTTGTCAAGAAATTGGATAGAGGCTCAGGTAGATACAAAGGTAAACTTCCTTTTAAATGCTTTAACTATGGAAGAGTTGGACATTATGCTGCTAAATGTCCTCACAAGAAAGTAAGAAATCAAGCTTAAGAATCAGAGAAAGACACATCAAAGAATTGGCAGAAAGGAAAGAAATTCAGCAGAAAATCCTTCTATGCACAGCAAGACAGCAGTGCATCTGAAGACTCAGATGAACCCTCAGGAGAAGAGGGAACCTCTAAATTTTTACTAATGGCCATAGAAGATCTTGAAGGACTCTTGCTAGAAGAAGAAGAAGAAGGGGAAGTCGATCTTGAGGGGGAGCTAAGAAGTGCTCTGGAGGAGATTGACAGACTCAAACTAAAATGCAGAAAACAAAAAGAGATTCTCCTCAAATGTGTGAAAGAAGAAAAAAATTTAGAAGTCCTCATGCAGCTGAAGGCAAAGCTGGAAGAAGCCAAAAATATAGAAGATATATTACTTCAGCAAATCAAAGATAAAACTCGAGAACAAGAGAAGCTGGAGGAATAAATTCTGTGTCTGAGAAGGAAATTAGAAAGTGCTCAACAGAAGTTTCTATATACCCTTCTCAAATGACAAGTTCTAGTAGGTTGAATGAAATCTTGGATGCTCAAAGATCTCCTCTAATAAAAACTGGGATAGGCTATGAAGGAGAATCAAGTAAAGGCAAAGAAAAGGAAAACAAAAATATAATTTTTGTGAAAGCAAAGAAGGCTGATGAAGCAACTCAAATAATTCCTACAAAGGAAGAAACATGTAATGAGAAAGACAGAGACCAGAAGAAACCTCTAATAACAAAGATTGCAACAAATACTAAGACAACAGAGAAAGGATCATATACTCCTGATTATATCAAATTTGAAAACCATCAAAGGAGATTCTTGCCTCCTATGAAGAATGCCACCTGTTATGTCTGCCACAAGCTGGGACACATTGCTGCATATTGTCATGCAAGGAGGAATGATTCAAACCAGCAAAAGATGCAAGCATGGAAGAGACAACCTTACATCAGGTATGCAAGTAATTTCTATGGTTATTGTCTTTATTGTAAGGATTTTGGCCATAGAATTATTGAATGTAGAAAGTATGGACAAAGACTGATGTTCAATACCTCAAGGAGGTTTATAAGTCAAAGCAATTTTGTTCATGCTCACAATTATGCAAAAACTATAATCGAATGTTGTATATGCAATCAAGTTGGACATATATCTTCCAAGTGTTCTCTAAAAGGATATAATTCATCACCTCACAAAAGATACCAAACAAAAGGGGGCCTCCAGTGGATAAAGAAGGTGAATAAATGTGACTTGGCTTTAACTGCTCAAGATTTGAAGAGTCAATGGTATTTGGACAGTGGCTGCTCTAAACACATGACAGGAGACAAAAACAAGTTTTTAACTCTTGATGAAAAGAAATCGGGCAATGTCACTTTTTGAAATGACAAATCAGGAAAGATCAAGGGAAAAGGATCAGTCAGCATAGACAATGGCAGAGGAAAGGCCCAAGATGTATTATATGTAGATGGGCTGAAAGAAAATTTACTGAGTGTCAGTCAGATGTGTGATAAAGGCTATGAAGTTCTCTTTAGAGAACAAGATTGTGTAGTCAGATCAAACACAACAGGAAAAACTCTACTCAAAGGTGTTCGAACAGAGAGTAATGTGTACATAGTGAAAGAGGAGGATGAAGCCTGGCATCTTAGCAAACTCGAGGAGTCATGGTTATGGCATAGGAGATTGGGACATCTCAGCTTTGACCATATCGTTAGACTGAGTCAGAAGAAAGCTGTCAGAGATATGCCAAAAATAAAAAGGCCCTCAAACACAATATGCAAATCTTGTCAGTTGGGGAAACAAACTCGCAAATCCTTTAAATCTAAAGAAGAGTTATCAACAAGAAGACCACTGCAACTTGTGCACATGGATCTATGTGGACCTGCAAGAACTAAAACACCAAGTGGAGAGTCCTACTTTATGCTGATAATAGATTATTTATCCAGAATGACATGGGTTGATTTTCTCAAGAATAAATCGGAAGCTCTGGACAAATTCAAAACATTTAAAGCATTAGCAGAAAATCAGACAGGATGCAAGCTGAAATGCATCATATCAGACAGAGGAGGTGAATTCAATGATTATGACTTTGCAGACCTATGCAATGAACATGGCATAAAACAACAATTTACTATTGCAGGGACACCTCAGCAGAATGGAGTAGCAGAGAGACAAAACAGATCCGTTCAAAAAAATTCCAGAGCCACGATGCAAGAGAATAATATTGCTCAAACCTTCTGGGCAGAAGAAGTGAACACAGCAGTACATATCCTTAATAAAGCTCACTTAAGGCCAAGCAGTGACAAGACTCCCTATGAACTATGGCATAGAAAGCCAGCCTCAATCAAACATTTCAGAATCTTTGGAAGCAAGTGTTACATAAAGAATAATGATGAAAATCTTGGCAAATTTGATGCAAGAGCAGATGAAGGGATATTTCTAGGATATGCTTCCAAAAGCAAAGGGTACAAGTGCTACAACAAGACCCTTCGGAAGATAGTTGAAAGTATTGATGTGAGATTTGATGAAGAACTTCCAAACAATACTAGAGATATAGATTGCTACAGTACATCAGACAACAATGAAGAAGAAGATCAAAATGATGATGAAACAAGAAAAACATCAGAAGATGCTGGATTGAACTCAAAAACCCCCTCAAGATACACTCAAAAGAACCATCCAGAAGATCAAATCATAGGAGACAAGAATGTAGGAGTGCAAACAAGAAGGTAGCTAACTGAACAGACAGAAGAAGTATACATAGCCATGTTGTCACAAATAGAACCAAAGAAATTTGAAGAAGCCAGCAAGGACAAGTCTTGGGTAAATGCAATGAATGAAGAATTGGATCAAATTGAGAAAAACAATACCTGGGAACTAGTTCCTAGACCTGCTGAGAAAAATGTCATAGGCTCAAAATGGGTATTCAAAAACAAAATGAATGAGCAAGGACAAGTAATCAGGAATAAATCTAGGCTGGTCTGCAAAGGATACTCACAAACAGAAGGACTTGATTATGATGAAACATTTGCCCCTGTAGCCAGAATGGAAGCTATCAGAATGTTCCTGGCATTTGCATGCTACCAAGACTTCAAGGTATATCAAATGGATGTAAAGTCTGCTTTTCTTAATGGAGATCTAGAAGAAGAAGTATACATGGAACAACCAGAAGGCTTCTCATTGACAAACAAAGAAGACTATGTATGCAGACTGAAGAAGGCCCTATATGGACTGAAACAGGCTCCTCGTGCTTGGTACTCAAGACTGGACAAACATTTGCAAAAACAGGGTTTTAAGAGAGGTGGAGTAGACAGCAATCTATACATAAAAGCCCATGAGAATGAACTCCTGATTGTTGTAGTGTATGTTGATGACATTATGTTTTGAAGCAACAAAGATGAACCAGCAAAAGGGTTTGCTGATGAGATGAAAACAGAGTTTGAAATGTTTATGATTGGAGAACTCAGTTTCTACTTGGGACTGCAAATTCAGCAAAAGAACACAGGCACATTCATCTCTCAAGAAAAATACTTAAAAGAAATGCTGAAAAGATTCAAAATGGAGGACTGCAAACCTGTGACTACCCCCATGATCACGGGTTGCAAGCTGTGTGCTGATGATGGGTCTATTGATATAGATCAAAGACTTTACAGATCCATGATTGGAAGTCTATTGTATCTGACTGCATCAAGACCAGACATCATGCTAGCAGTAGGACTAGTGGCTAGATATCAAGCAGCACCTAAACAAAACCATCTTCTGGCAGTCAAAAGAATATTCAGATATCTACAAGGAACAATACAGTATGGACTTTGGTATCCTAAAAGCAAAAACTTCACTTTATCAACATACACAGATGCAGATTGGGCCAGCTGTGTGGATGACAGGAAGAGTACAAGTGGAGGTGCATTCTATCTAGGAGAAAGTCTGGTGGCATGGCTAAGCAAGAAACAAACATCCATCTCTTTGTCTACAGCTGAAGCAGAATATATAGCAGCAGCAGCATGTTGTACACAAGTCATGTGGATGAAGAAAACTCTTCAAGACATGAGGGTAAGCATTGATGAACCTATTTCAATCAAATGTGATAATACAAGTGCTATAAGTATATCTAAAAATCCTGTGCTTCATTCAAAAACCAAACATATTCCAATCAAGTATCATTTCCTCCGAGAACAAGTGGTTCAGAAAATAGTAAAACTGGAATATGTACCAACAAAAGAATAGACAACTGATATATTTACTAAACCTCTTGCTAGAGAACCATTTCAATATTTGAGAGATAGACTAGGGGTAGTATCTGCAGATGCTACTCTCTGATATAAAGAGAAAGCACAATTTCAGGGGGAGAACAAAAACGAAAATATCATTCCAGGGGGAGAACAACCAGCAAGGAAAGCATAAAACAGGTCCACAGGATCAGTATTATCAGTAGTATCAGCATTATCAATATTATCAGCATAATCTCAGTATTATTAGCATTCAGCATGGAAAAGCAACAAGGACTCTTCAATTGAAAAATGCATCATCTCTGTCTGCAATCTAACACAGATTACATGCACTACAAATGAAACACAACTATAGAACATATTCCTCAAAGTGTTCTCTCAACACGTTTTATACATCACTTTGGAGCAGCATGGTACAAATTCAGCAGAAGAGGACCTAAATGTAACTCAGAGAAAGGAAATGCAAAAAGCAACCCTTTGCCATTGATTTCAAAGGGGGAGGAAGAACAAACAAGAAAAGCAAGAGAAGGCAAACAGAGAAAAGTGGATTGCCATCAATGCCAAAGGGGGAGACTGTTGGAAATATTGTCATTGATGGCAAAGGAGGCAGCAAAGACAGAGACATGCAAAGAGAGAAGCATAGCAACAAGATGTAGAGAGGGTCGAGCAACAGAGATAGGGTCATTTAAAGAAGAGGCAGCAAAAGGAGAATGAAGGAAGCAAGGAGCAACATTAGACAAGAAGAAGAGAAAGAAACAAAGAGACAACAGAAGCAGCAAAGAAACCAGCAATAGAGCGAGGCACCAGAGGCAGAAAAAAAAAAAAACTAAGGAGCAGAGGAAGCAAATGTCGAACAAGATTGAATATGCTGTGCGTTAATTGTAATATCGATCAGTCAGGGGTAAGCGGAATCATATAAGGTAACAGTGGAAATGGTGTCTATTAATTAAACTATGTTGAGGAATTGCACAGCGAAGGCAATGGAGGCAGCAAAGACAGAGACAGGTCGAGCAGCAGAAGCAGGTAAGGCAAAGGCACAGGGAAGAACCGTTATCGAAAGACAGGAACAGTCGAATACAGAGACACAGCTGTTATTGCAAAGACACAGCCGTTATTCCGAGAATCACTACCCAGCCGGGCGTTACATATAACATAAACACAAATTCCGGGAATCGCTACCCACGCAGGAGTATATGTGCAACGCATCATATAATCAAAGGTCCAAAGCATATTTATGAAGTTATACGGAGCGCATAATACAAAGTTTTATAAGGTGGGACCCGCAATATCGCAACTTCGCAACATTACGCCATCGCACCATCGCAATATCACAACTTCGCAACATTGCGCCATCGCACCATCGCACCATCGCAACTTTGCAACATTGCGCCATCGCACCATCGCAATATCGCAACTTCGCAACATTGCGCCATCGCACCATTGCAATATCGCAACTTCGCAACATTGCGCCATCACACCATCGCAATATCGCAACATTGCGCCATCGCACCATCGCAATATCGCAACTTCGAAACATTGCGCCATCGCACCATCGCAATATCGCAACTTCGCAACATCGCAACCATCGCAATATCACAATATCGCAACATCGCAACCATCGCAACCATCGCAATATCGTAGTTGGTTGAAACTGCACAGCAACTATCGCAAATTAGAAATTTGCGATTACGATCAATCGCATTTGAAAACGTGTCATGTGGGCTCGAAAGGAGTTCTATATGTTTTAAAACAGGCTTTATTGTATGCGCCGAGAGTATGTTAAGGTGTATTAAAAGGGCAGATTATATGATTAAATCATCTTATAATTAAGCCAAGAGACAAAGTTGGGTTATATATATATATATATTTATATATATATTAAAAGGCGCTGTCATATATATATATATATAACGCTGTTGCGATAAGCCGTATGGTCTGTAGACCCACGGGCCTCAGCTTAAGGGGAGGGCGATTATTAATGTAATACAATTGTGATATATGTATGTTCCGGCCTGCGGAATGTTCCACATCAACAAGACACTTGCTACAAGTCAGCAGTCGCGTATTTTTCTAAAAGGCACTGATATAATACAGAGCAGAAAAGAGGACAAAATAGAATACAGAGCATAAAAGAGTTAAAACACAATCACAGAAAAAGACAAAACACAGTCAAAGAAAAGACAAATGCGCAGCTAGCCAAGAGGGTGAATGAGTGAGCTGGAATTCACTTTGTAATTCGAATGTAAATATTTTAATTGTTTTTTATTGTTTGTGATGCATTGGCAAGTCTCCGAGAGAGAACAAATTCCCACTGTAATGTTAAATTGATACCTACAGTTATATTTTCTGAGTATACTAAAGAAATGAGGAGTGCGTAAGACAAAGGGGAAAACGAATGTGTCATCAAGAAATTCTATAAATAATATCATTTTGATATGCAAAAGGGGTGTTAGAAGAGAGAGAGAAAGAGAGAGAGAAGATATAGAGAATGCAGAATATCTAAGAATAAAACAGAGAAGATTAAGAGAAGAGCAGATACAGAACAGAGCTGGTATCTGGAGTAAACCAGCAAACATTCAGCTTAATAGCTGTCAGTTGTAGCTGACAAAAGGTTGAAGCCTCCTGTAGGTAGGTGCCTGCAGAAAAACAGTGGTGAGAGGAAGTAGGAGCTTGCCTTTGCATCACAACAATAATAAGATGTGGTTTTCTCCCGTTATGGGTTTCCACTTATATCTGGTGTCTCTGTCCATGATAGTTATGTATTGAATCTGATATGTATCATCTGCTTAATACCTGCAACTCTCATATTAAGTCTACTGCTATATTAAACTAATACTTGCTGCTTGCATTCTAAGATTACTTGCACATTAAATTGGATATGAAATGAAGGTGTAATTAGCTTAATGAAAAGTTTTAAAAGATCATGAATGCATTAAACTGATTCACCCCCCCCCTTCTCAGTTTAATTAAAGGTTCAACAAGTGAGTCAATATACTTATTATGGGTAAGATCTCTGACCGTGGCAAGTACAAAGGTTTCTAGCCCTCTATGGGTCAAAGCATTTATTCCTACCCGAATACATCCCAAATGAGATACTGGGTTTTTAGCCTTTTAGCTTCTGCTTGAAGAATTTTTGGATCAAGGAGAGGAATGGATTGAACACAATCATAATTTTCTTGAATTTGGCTTATGGTTTCCTTTATGGAAATTTTGGTAGCGACAATTAGATGAAATGCCGACAAATTAGAATATACATCGGATGCATTTATATTTGGCAACTACCATCTAAGAGATGGTTTACATTCTAAATATTCAAGCTCGGCTGAGTTTATAACATGGCTAGATGATGAAGCGAACATATCTCTGATAGGATTTTCTTCAACTTTATCCTTCTCATCTAATTCTCGGAAAGATACAGATCTTCGTGCTGATTCCATTTTTTTTTTAACAAAGAGTAAGGTTTTGAGTTGAGTGAATAAGTATACATAGAAAAGAGACTCAACAAGGCCAGTCAGCCTGTGTTGTTGTTGCAAGCTTCATCTAAAGCCCCTGTGTAAAATTGGTATCAGAGCCAAAAGTGTCGTCTGGTTCGTGAAGGTTAGTACTCAAAACCTTACTCTTTGTTAAAAAAAATGGAATCAGCACGAAGATCTGTATCTTTCCGAGAATTAGATGAGAAGGATAAATTTGAAGAAAATCCTCTCAGAGATATGTTCACTTCATCGTCTAGCCATGTTATAAACTCAGCTAAGCTTGAATATTTAGAATGTCAACCATCTCCTAGATGGTAGTTGCCAAATATAAATGCATCCGATGTATATTCTGATTTGTCTACATTTGATCTAATTTCCGCTACCAGAATTTCCATAAAGGAAACCATAAGCCAAATTCAAGAATATTTTGATTGTGTGCAATCCATTCCTCTCCTTGATCCAAAAATTCTTCAAGCAGAAGCCAAAAGGCTAAAAACCAGTATCTTCATTTGGGATGTATTCGGGTAGGAATAAATGCTTTGACCCATAGAGGGCTAGAAACCTTTTTACTTACCACGGTCAGAGATCTTACCCATAATAAGTATACTGACTCACTGATAGGAGGAATAATTGCTCCACTGTGGAATGGCCCGATTTATTTTGATTGTTACCCTAAATTCTCTGTATATGTCTTCGACGAGCATATAAAAGACATATTACAGCTGCAGATCCAGACATCTGGATTTGATATGAGGAAAAGGAGACACAATATAGCCATTCATACAAGAGGGTGTTTCATGCATACCAACACCCTATATCCTGCAATCTTCCATACTCTGAGTCAAGATTCCAAATCCAGTGTGGTAGTTCTTACAGATTAAAAAAATCAAAAGATTGAACACCAAACAATTTGATGGGAAGATCTGAGTTTCCCTAAACACTGGATTGTTCAAAATCCCAAGCCTCTTGGTATGCAGAGTATTACTTCTGCCAATGTCCAAGAAAAACAATCTGCTGTAATTTCTTTTCCTAGAAGATCGACCATCAATCGCAGAAGAATAAGTCAGCTCTGCAGAAGTTCCCCTTTGTACAAGAATCCTAAAGAAATTAATACTGCTTGCTCTTCTCGTCCTTCTATTCATTGTCAGCATATTGAGTTATTTGAGTTTGCCTAGTTAGTTAATTTTTCTTCTGTAGAAGTCATCTGTCCAAATTGTAAATCAAATGTAAATCTTAGCTACCTTGTTGAACTTGTTCTACATTATAATCATCATCCAAGGACTAGAGAATCCCCACCTTCTACATCAGTCAATCCATGTCCTAATCCCAAATGTTTAGACATTCCCTTTCCTCACGAGTCTGACCATGTGTTGATGATGCATAACCTAACTTCTTTAGGAGAAGAAGATCCCCGGCTTACAGAAATATTCAGCAATCTGAGACCACTAGGCATGCCCAGATATGGCATAGGATATTTGGAACAGTTGAACAGTTTAATTGCAAATAGTAGATTCATTGATTTTCCTAATGACTGCAAGAAGTCGTCAATCCCAGAGATGCACAAATTCTTTTCTATAATGGATGGGTGTGATAAATATAAAATAGATACCCAATGGATGAAAGCCATGTTAAATTGGGATCTAATAACTCATCTTGATGCTGAATCTTTTGATCTCAGCACATCTAAAGATGAATGAATTAGATTGGCCACTGAACGGAAGACATATATGGACTCCAACAATTTATGGATATCTTTTTATGTCTAGAAAACGATTGTTGAATCAGAATCTGTCATGATGACAGATACAGTCTCATCTTCCACATCCCAACACTCTTGGACTGTTATAGATGGCAGTAAAGTTGAAACAACTACCACATTCCCTCCATATAAAGGCATCATTTTAGGAGAAGCACAAAACTCTACTAAAGCTATCTCCTTGGTTCTTAAAGATGACAATGCCCTGGAATTGATGGTAGAATTCAAAAGGCCAGTGAGCAGATAAATTGGACAAATACTGCAATCAAAGGTCTAGATATGAATACTGCTAAAGCAGCTTATGTCAAAGAACATTTTGATGGTCTTCAATTTTCTATTTCCGATGTAAATAATTCTTTGAATCATGTTCAATTTTCTACTTCTTCATTGAAAATTTATGTCAAAGAGTCCTTAGTAAAAATTGAATTGGTAGAATCTAAAGTCGACAAAGAGTTCCATTCTACCCAAGGACTCATTGAGAAGCTTATTTTACAGTTTGAGAAGGTTCAAATAAAAAGTGTTGATAAGCCTATCCTGGCGTCTTTTCTGCACAAGAGAAGTGTGCAAATACAACATCCTGTCAAGCCTACTGACAGATTTCCTCAGTTATTTCCAAAAGAAGTAACCCAGTCTAAAGCAGAGACAGAAACCCCAGAAAAGACTGAAAAAAATCTCAATGGCCTCTTTATTTAAAGAGCCAGAAGATAAATCTTCACAGAGTTCAGAATCTCAGTCGTTTCCCATTTATGAACCACCAGAGAGTCAATTTACCAGGTATCCTGCTCCTGACTTAAGTGGTAAAGGAAAAACTCCTGAAACTCACACATTTCATTTAGATGCTCACAGAGAATGGAATATAGATAACTTAAGTGTGAGACAGATCAGAAAGTTAATTGATATGATGTTCACAAAATACAAATTAATGTGTCTGAAGGGAAAGAATGAAGTAGAAGCCTGTAAAACTATAATTCAATGTTTTACTGGTACTTTGCTTAGATGGTGGGAAACAGAGACATCACCAACCCTCGTTGCAAAAGTGGAGAATGAAATGTTAAAGGATGAGATTGGTGAGGTCATCCATAACTCTGATGGGACTCCCCAGAATAATATGATAGGAGCCCTAACTTCTATGATTATAGAACATTGGTGTGGATCTGAAACCGAGTTAGCAGATAAACATGAGATGATTCTCACGAATCTAAAATGCCAGAAAATGTCTCAGTTTGAAGACTTCCACAGGGATTGGGTATAGCGCATATATGAGGTAAAAGATTCAAAAAATTTATTGTGGAAACAAGTCTATCTTGCTGCTTTGCCTTCAAAGTTCGTAGATTATCTAAGACAGCAAGAAGCTTTTCAGTTGCCTTGCGAATCTTTTACATGGGGAGAAATTTATGCTGTAATTACTAAGACATTGGTTGGTTTATGTAGAAGTAGGAAAGTAAATAAGTCTCTTGAGAAACTTTCAAGAATGCCTGATAGTAAATCAATTTGCAGTAAATATGGGCTTGCTATTGATGATCCTATTGTCAAAAGAAGAAAAGCCAAAAAGCAAGTTAAGAGAGAAAAGAAGAAATCTAGAGACTTCCCAACCAAGTATAATAAAGGTAAAAAGAGGATCCAGCACATATCCAAGAAGGGATACTATAATTATGTCCCTAGAACCCACTATTATCAGCCGTCTGACATCCACTTGCATACTTCCAAACAAGAGAAGTGGAATAAGCTGACCTGTTGGTTGTGTGGAAAAACAAGCCATACATCAAATAAATGCCCAGATGGGGAAGAATCCAAGAAAAACAGAGGAAAGAAATCACAAGCCTTCGCTAAAAACAAAAGAGATGTTAAAATTGAGACTCCCCTCTTATGCTTCAAATGTGGATCAAGGAGTCACCGTTCTGAAAATTTCCCAAATGTTGATATACGTGAACAACTACAACAACAACAACTCGAAGGCACAACCTCTGATTCTGAAAGTTCTTATTCTAATTCCTCAGATGAAGAGCTCCATGCTCAAATGGCCACATGTTTTTGTTCTGATTCAGATAAATGTAATTGTATATATTCTTCTGAATCTGAATTTTCTGATGATAGTTTTTTTGAGAATGAAGAATCCACTCACATCCAGCAGCATAAAGAAAAAGTTCTAATGGCCCAAACTGCTGAAGATGTTGAGCTAAATCCGTGCACTTGATGAAGGTGAGATGAAATAAAATCTTCTCAAAGCTTTTCTAAACCAAGTGCACAACACTAAGAAATCTTCTTCCAACAAACCTTTGTTTGTTGAAACCTCCTATGAAAGAAATACCAAAGCTTTTCAAAGAGACCAACTGCAAGACAAATTTCGTACACTCACTTTGGGGGAGGTAAGTAGGGAAATTCACTCTTTGAAATCTGAAATCTCTACTTTGAAAAACAGAATCTCTCATCTTGAAAAAGGCAAACAGCCTCAAGCTAAAGAAGAAGCCAGAAACACTACACCATACAAAAATTTTAATGTTGAAATTTTTGAGGGAAGAAGAGATCCTGCTACTGGTTTTAGAGATATGAGAATTCTAACCATCCAGCACCAGCAACATCATGTTATGCTTGGCATCTGTATTGAGGGACAGATGTTTTCCCTTAAAACATTAACTGATTCTGGTGCAGATGTGAATGTGTTACATAGCAAAATTATTCCAGCCAAATATTGGGTAAGATCATTCAGACAAGTCATTGGGCTGGGAAATAAAGACTTGCATTATGAAGTTCCTTAGGCTACTATTTGCTTTGATGAACATTGCATTAAGTTGAAATTTGTAGTTGCAGAAATTCCTATTGACTGCATTCTAGGCAATGTGTTTTTAGCAGCTGTGGAACCACATGGTTCAACCAGGCTTTCTAACAATAGAGCTGGTTATTTTATTACTATGCCAAAGTCCGATGGGAGTTGCAAAACGATCAAGTTTCCATATATATATATATACTCCCAGAGTTTCTACCATGGTCCAGGCCATGGAACAACTTGAAAAGGATAGTAATAAGTTGATTGAATTAAATGATTTGAAGGCAACTATGAAAGTTGGAGAACAGCTCCTTTCTCCAGTTTTTCAGCAAAAAATCTCTAAATTCAGGAAAAAAATTGAAAAATAATGTTGTGCAAAAGAACCTAATACCTTCTGGCACAGAAAACAGTATTTTGTTAAATTTCCTTATAAATCAGAATATGAAGGAAGGCCATGCAAAAGTAAGGCAATTCCCATGAATAAAGAATACAAAGATTTGTGCAACAAGGAGATCAAAAATTTGTTGGATAGAAGATTGATTAGAGAATCTGACAGTCCCTGGAACTGTTATAGTTTTTATGTCAACAAAAGATCAGAACAAATTAGAGGAATTCCCAGATTAGTTATAAATTATAAACCTCTGAATTATGTTCTTGCAGACAATACCTATCCTATTCCTCACAAAGTGATTTGTTGGCAAGGATTGGAGGTGCTAAGATCTTCTCCAAGTTTGACATGAAATATGGTTTTTTGCAGGTTTCAATAAAAGAAGAAGACAAGTTCAAGACTGAATTTAGTGTCCCTGCAGGTCACTATGAATGGAATGTCATGCCCTTCGGATTAAAGCATGCTCCTTCCAAATTCCATAAGGTCATGGACTCAATCTTTAAACCATATTTCAAATGGTTGCTTGTATCTATTGATGATATTTTAGTTTTTTCCAAAAATTTGCATGATCACTTTAAACATGTAAATATATTTCTTCAAGTGGTCAAAATAAATGGCTTAGTTTTAAGCAAAAATAAGGTAGAACTGTTCCAAACTTCTATCAAGTTCCTTGGCCACACTATCAAGGATGGCCAGATCTCTTTGCAAAGACATGCTCTGGAATTTGCTGACAAATTTCCAGACATTATTACAGATAAAACCCAATTGCAAATATTTTTGGGTTGTCTCAATTATGATAGTAGCTTTTATCAAGATTGTGCTAAAGATAGATCTTTGCTCAATCAAAGGTTGAAAAAAAAATCCTATGCCATGGACTGAAGCCCATACTGCCACAGTCAAAATGATCAAGTCTAAGGTGAAAACCCTTCCTGTTTTATTTGTTGTTGATGATGATACTTTTAAAATTGTTGAATCTGATGCCAGTAATGAAGGATGGAGAGGCATCCTGAAGCAAGAAAAAGAAGGCAAAGAATAGATTGTACGATTTGCATCAGGCACATGGAGCCCAGCTGAAAGAAATTATTCCACCATTGAGAAGGAGGTAAAAGCTGCTTGGAATTCAGTAGATAATTTTTAAATCCATCTTGTAAATAAATTTTTTTTTGGAAGGTATGCATGAAACCTTCCAAGATAAGTTTGTCCAAAAACCCCTATTTTTATTTTTAAAAAATTCTTAAAAACTATATCATATTAAAAATATATACATTAACTATTAATATTATTTAATTAAAAAATATATATTAATATTATTTAATTATATAAAATGAAAACCTTACAGGGTTTGGAAACTTTTTGAGGAGAAACTAAAATATCATAACACTTTGCAAAAATTTTAGAGCTCAAAAATTTCTTTGGCAAAATTAACACTTCAAGTGATTATATCCAACTGTAATGAAGGGGCTAAATTCCTAAGGAAATATTAACATTTAATGATATTATATTAATGACAAAGGATATTAAAAAGCTAGGTGAGGCCAAGTTTGCCGTATGGAAAGCTCTTTTTTCAAATTTTGAATTTGAAGTTGAACATATTAAATGTGCAGAAAATAGTCTTCCTGACTTCTTAAGCAGAGAATATATACAGCCTGTACATATCATGGTAATTGTTACAGAATGGGATCCAAACTAGCATAAAGAAATTCTCAGATCTATTCCTGATGACAAAAGTTGGTGGGAGTATTATGATCAATGGAAGCCAACATGGCAACTCAGGAATACAAAAGTTTTGGATGCCAATTTACAGCCACATACTGATATCCTACACTTAGTTCCTGAAAGAAAGGTGTATCCAAAGGGAAGTAAATGGATCCATGACATTATTTATTCCAGGAGTATGATTGCAACAAATCTAGCAGAAGAGGCCTTAAGCAAAGATTTTCACGACATCACCATGATCTAGACTGAAGGAGGGGATAGGCACCGATTTTATCATAAATATTTTTGTATAAATAGAACCAGAGATCCTACATGGACTAATAATTTTTCATTATGGCTAGGAAATGATCCTTCTATTATTTTTCCTAACACCATTTATAATTTTGCAGGATACAAAAAACCTAGTGGGATATTCTAAATGTAGATGGAAAATATGAAACCCATTATACAAAAATAAAGTTTGGACCAACATGGGTTATGCAAAGAAATAAGCAGAGGGAATGGCTAAAATAATGGTGGAATGACTTTGGAGTCAATTAAACAACCATTGATCCTGCTTATTATGAATCCTATTTCCAGCTGCACTGTAATTGGTGTTTTGAAAACAATATTCCTGAATGTTTTCACGCTCCTTGTAATACTGCCAGTGACCTCCAAAGAATTCATGATCATGAAATATTAAATCAATATATGATCAGGCATTATGAGTGGTTAGTCATGACAAAAATTAAGCACCAAATTGTTTTAAATAAACCAATGATTGTCAAACGAATATACACCAAAGCCTGGGATGAGGCACTATATAAAAGATTTCGTTTTCCTGGAATCACTGCTCTTGATGATCCCTCATAATATGGTTCTCGTGGACTCCATATAAATGTCTCCACATTGTTTTGATGTCCAGTGATAGACTTAAAGTGACCGGTTTTCTCGTGGGCTTTCCGGTAAAAAGCTTCCACTATGTAAATATTCCTTTGCTAGTTTTCTCATGGGCTTTTTGAATAAAAGTATCCACAGTGTCCTGTCATGATTGTTTTAGTACCAAGAGTCGATCTTATCAGGAGACTCGAAGCACTTCTCCGACAATTGATGGGATTTGACCCACATCTACCTGATTTATTGATGAATGTACTAAGTACCTATGGACCCGACTCTCAAGTGTTTGTCCCCTATCACTTCCTATAAAAGAAGGAGAGTAAGGCTCATTTGAGGCATCGGGTGTGAGAGTTAGAGAGTCGAAGATTTATTGTGTTTTGAGTCTAGAGAGTCTGAGTTATTTCGCTTCCTGCTCTGCATCTGCGAGCTGAGAGCCTGATCTGCTTGCATCACGAAGTAAATTCAAATTCCTGTCATTAGTTTATTCTGAGAAGCCTGCGTATCAGTGTGCGAGCACTGGTAAGAACCTAAAGTGGCCGAAATAAATAGGATTGTCGATATGTGTGTTTTATTTTTGTTCAGAGACTAAGTCTATGAATCGTCCAGGTAGCCTCCAGAAATCTATCTTATTTATTAAGAAGCAAACACTAGTAAAAGCCATCACAGTCTATCTCAGGAAAGAACAACAGAGTCTGTATCATAAATATCTGTAATCTAATAATTCAAGATGAATAAAGAGTGTGATTTTATTCCGCAATTTTTGAGTACTGAAAAACCCTGAGCTTATTAAAGACTGTTGAGGTAGTATCTGTGCTGTTTATTTTCACCATAGGTTTTCCAAAAGGTAGAAGGGATGCCAGACCATTAAAGGTGAGGGAAGCCGCAGAAAGGTCACCAGAGCGTGAAATATCTAAGTAGGTTCGTGTATGGGTGAATAAGTATACACAGAAAAGAGACTCAACAAGGCCAGTCAGCCTGTGTTGTTGTTGCAAGCTTCATCTGAAGCCTGTATCATATTTAATTTATGTGTTTATGTGTACTAGTAAAACATATTTATTCTAGAATATTATTTATCTTTTGAATCGTGCGTGTATCAATATTATTATTGAATATTCAAGTTGCACTTGTCATATTGTTGACATCAAAAATTTTACCTTAATGTTCAAGTTAATGTGATAATTATTTTAGTAGTTTTTTTAGATGATTAATAATCACTTTAGTATTAACATTCTTAATAATTTAAGCCTCACAGTTATCATGTTAAAATATTTCCTAATTTAAAAACCAGCTTTCGGTGCAAGTCCTTAATTTTATGTGATAATGTTTGTTGTGATTCATTTTCTAATTTAAAAACTAGCTTTTGGGTGCAAGTTTATGAGTTTATGTGATAATGTTTTTTGTGATTAAAGTTTATGTGATAATGTTTTTTATGATTCAAAATTTAGATTAGAGTGTAAGAAAGAGACCTATGAGATGAGAAAAGTTGGTTAACCTCTTAAGCATAAAAAAAAAAAAGAAAAAAAAGAAAAAAAAAAAGATTAACAATTTATGATTGACACAAGCTTTGTCAACAAACAAATTATCAAAGTTAACAAATTAAGTTATCACAAGAAAGATGTGGATCATCCATAGTCAATGAGCAAGTTGTCAACAAAGTTGGAGTTTATAGAAGGGTTTAACAAACAATGATGTTGTGAGTGAAGGCAATGTCAATGGAGGTATAGTTGATGAAGGTGAGGTTAATAAAGATGTTGTCAATGTTTACCAAGAAGCCCAAACATTTTTTAACGCAATCTTGAGGACACTTAATCGACTAGTAATTGGTTCTTGCAAGAGATATATTTAAATTTGGAATGAAGACATTGAAGGGGTTTGGGAATCTGCACTTTTGTTGTTAATATTGAGAGAACTTTGGAGTATTATTTTGTGTGATGTACCTAGGGAGGGTAATATGAGGCAACTAGGGACGTGCACGAGGGGATAATGTGGCCATAATCATGGAATAAACCCACTAAGTGGTTGATAGGCAATAAATAATCCTAGTAGATAGTTGAAGGAAACAAGGTAATAATAAAGGGTAATTGGAGTAAAACCTTATAAAGAATCATATAGACACACATAAGTGTCATTGTTTTGGAGATGTGTTGTAAGTTTCTTTTAGTAGCAAGCATGACTAATGGAGTGATTCCTTCCATAAAGGGTATTTGATGATTGTTACCATACTTTAAAGGTTATTATCTATAGTATTTCATTGTTTATGGTGTTAATGCATTTGATATTTATGAAGATTAAGGATTTTGTCTTGTTTGTGATTCAATTTAAGGGTTAAGGATTAGTATGAGTGGTATCAAAGCTCTTTCATGGCACAAAAAACAAAGAATTTCTTTATTTTTTTTGCAAAATTTTCAAAGGAGAAAGAGGACAACAACATACAAGTCCATTTCTAATTTTTTTTTTGTAGAATCTAAGTAATCTAGCTTTAGCTTTTAGTTCCTCTAAGAAAAATATCCATGTTCAAAATAAAAATCATCCAAATTAAAGCCCCATAAGTGGAATTATCATTGATTTAAAATCAATGCTTTTAGGGTTTTTCCCATGATGGCCATGAGGATTGCAAACCATGTATATTTTGATAAGTGCCCAAATTTCGGTCAAAATAGTGTTAGTGGATATAAAGTGACCATTATTGAAAATATTATTATAATTGATGTCAAAGCTAGGGGAAAACTACAGATGTCCAATATAAAGATTGCAAGACGAAGATTGTTGGAAATATAGTTTAGATTCCCAATTTGGATTCCCTATATTTGAAGGAATTTGTACCTAAAATATCTAGCTCAAATGGGAACACAATAGATATGATTAAAATTATTATTTTGATACCTTTACAATGGTATATGGTGCTCTCTCTAACTCCATAGGAATGCAGAGATATGAAAGATTATCTTAAGTCAACCCATCCAGTTTTACAAGTCAACCAGAAACACTAAAAATAAAGGATAGATGAGTGCATTTGAAGATCGGCAAAGCAAGGAGAGATCTAAGGTGCACAATAGAAGTTGGAGAATACTCCTGGAGTTTCAAAGGTGGAGCAAAAATGTGATTTGTGGAGTGAACAAGCCATATTGTCATTTTCGTTGTAACTTTTCTTATGGGATGTTTCAGACCATGTAATTTTGAAGAGATAAAGGCAAGATCTTCATGCACGTGTGGTCAAATTTTCAAACATTGGTTCAACACTCTTTCAGTGATATGATTTGAGGAAATTGGGGTTCCCGAGTGCTCCTAAAATATGCTTTAAAAAACTCAGCTTGACATTTTTGTTATAACTTATTTTCTAAGATGATTTAGACTGTGAAATCTAAATTAGGTACTTGTGGTAATTATTTTAGATTTTGGTTCACTATAATTCAGAGATATTCCCTATGGAAGTTAGGGTTTTTGAATAGTCTTGAAGCAACTTCAAACAAGACAGTTTGTTATTTTTGTTTGAACTTGTTTTGTAAGATGTTTCAAACTGTGAAATATTGAGGAGACAAAGGTGAGATATCTAGGTACCTGTGGTAAAAAAATCAAACTTTGGTTCGCTATACTTTTAGAGATATTCCTTATGGGAGTTAAAGTTTTTGAATGATCTTGAAATTATTTTCAAACATATGAGATCGGAACTTTTGTTATAGATTCTTTTTGGGGACATTTCATACTATGAAAATTTAAGAGATATAAGGAGACATAGATAAGTGCCCCAAATAAAAATTTTATAATCATATTTTCAAAATTGGATATGTGGTATGATGTGCAAGTTCGTTCTTAGGAAGAGGCCAAAAATAACAAATTGTGGGAGAAGCAGATCAGGGGAATGCATAAGCAACAAACAAACCTAGTGAAGGCAAAAGTAGAGAGTAGACTTGGTGAAGGCAAAAGTAGCAAGCAGACTCAATGAAATAGGTCGGTGCCTATAAATATTTGTAGCAATGATTGTGCCTCCAGTAGGTTGGTGCTTACAAATATTTCCAGTGGTGGGGATTGGTGTCTCTAATAGGTTGGTGCCTACAAATATTTGTAGCAGTGGGGATTGGTCTCTCCAATATGTTGGTGTCTATTAATATTTGTAACAGTATGTTGGTGCCTACAAAAAAATATAAAAATAAGTTTTGTGTTTTTTACAAAAGGTTTTCCATGTAAATCTTATGTTCCATGTTGTGCAACTAATAAGTCTCATGTGATTGTTTTTTTATGGTTCATGAATGTTTGAATAAGAAAAAATTGTCTCATATTGATTCACCCCCCTCCCCTTAATATAAGTATGTGCTCAATGACTATGGTGTTTCATAATTATAATCATAGCAGCCAATTAGAGAAGAATCACAAAATTTATGATCATTTCAAATCAGTCGCCTCAAACCTTAGTCATATTAAAGTGCCCCATTGAAAAGTGAGTTATTTCTTCCAAGCCTTGGTTCTATTTTTAGGTTGTAGCAAGCAATATATATTTTACACAATAGGATGATGATCATGTTATTGAAGAATGCATAGAAGAAATTAAGTATCTATTACAAAATAATTGGAGACTTAGACTATACATGGGATTAGAAGATTATGTTTCCATATGGTGGGATTTACTTAACTTTAACAAGATAATATGTACTTTTAAATGAAGCATATGAACAAGTATTTTTAGACAGGTGGTCTTGTGTTGGGTATAAAGATAAAGAGAGAACTAAAACTTTGTTTTCATGCAGAAACTTCCTATCATAGGTTCACCTATGTATTCAGTAGGAAATTTGTATTATTTCTATAAACCCTAGTACTGGGCATATGTTTATCAATGTTAATTTGGCTAAAGGGTTGCAAGTTTCCATAAAGAATATTCAATGTACACAAGTCGAGATTTAGAATGCTTGAATATTCAAATATTTTAAGATTACCATGGATAAATATGTGTCACATTCATATTTTCATGCTATAGATATTGATGAAGCAAATATTGTTTTGGGATATCCTTGTAGAAGCTTAGTTGTTACGGTTAATATCATTGTGCAAAAGAAGTTTTAATATATTTGGTACAAGAAAACGAAAATGAAATTGTAGGATATTTCTATTACTAAACAAGAAAATTCTTCAAGGACCACTTAAAGAAGTCCTTACAGGGAAAATAATTGTATTTCCTACTTACACATCAGAAGAAGAGTCCAAGGTCAAATCACGAGAAGAGCCTACATAATCACATAAAGAAAATCCCTATAAAAGATATAATAAAGGAAGAAAAATTAAGGTGCTCAATGACTCAAAGTAACCCCATGTTGAACGATCCAACCAAGAAGAACCAATAGCTAAGGTTGTTGTATAACGCCACCCACACTACCCTAATAAAACAAAATTCATCGAGATAGAGGCATGATCAATAAAAAACTTATTATGGACCAACATGGAACCAGAAAGGAAACATATATGGAGGCACGTGGAGGACTAAAATCAATGCACGAGCATTTCAAAATAGCATGTCAACAACAAGGCACGACGGAGCAACTAGAATCAATAAGGTAGGAAGGATGTAGTTGGACCCTATGTTCACATTTCACTAGGATGGTTGGAGACTCGAGCTTGGTACTAGTAAGCTACATTATCTAGTAAATCATACTATATGACTTGCCTCCATGTTCTGAGGATGAAACATACAAAGGGGTTAGAAATTAAATGTACCTAGGGAGGATAACATGGGGTAGTAACTAGGGAAGTAGCGAAGGATTTAATGAATCTAATGTGACCGTAATCATGGAATAAGCCCACTTTGTAGTTGGTAAGTGATAAATAGGCCCACTAAACAGTGGGAAGAAATAATATAATAATATGGGGTAGATGGCATACACCCCCAATAATAAAAGATAAAATATAAATACACATGAGTATAAATGTATAGGAGATATGTTAGATGTTTGTTTTGTAAACAACAAGGTTTGTGTAGTGATTCCTTCCACGAGGAGTATTTTTCGGTGTTACCTACCTTAAGGGTCCTTCTCTGTTTTCTTTTATTGTTTATGGTGTGAATGCATTTGATATTTATGAAGCTTAAGGATTCTATCTTCCTTGTTGTTTAATTCAAGTCTTAATAATCATTGCATGTTGGGAGGTCAAAGTGTTGAAGATGGTAAATGGAGAATTGAACAATGCTAATATGGGAGAAATTGTCCAGTAAACTCATGAAAAAAAAGTAGCGAGGGTGCTTAAATTGTATCAAGATGAGTTATAGTATAGAAAATTATCTAAGAGCATAGTTGTAGACATCAATTTGGTGCATTTTAACAATAGGCAAAATTTATTCCCTAAAGGTTTTCCTAGTGTAAAATTTATTAGTTCATTGCATAAAGAATTTATGCATGTGTATATTATTTATTCTCTACATCTATGTTTCATGTCAAAGAAAAGTATAAACACATAATTAATAAGTATAATAAACAATTTGAGTCTTTTAATGAAATACATGGTTTGGATACATTGGAAGATTTTCACTTGCCGAACATGATAATGATAGATTTGTATGAGAGTACTTTTTCTCTTATTCTTGGGATTATTGAAAAGGAATAAAACAAAACCTAGTTAGTTTTTGAGCAGAGAGTCAGTTTAACCCATAGTAAAGCTTTAGGGTGATGTTAGATTTTAGTAGCCGAAGTCTTCGATAGACGGCTTTGCAAATATATTGCGGTGTTTGGCTTGAGAAATGGTTGCAAAGAGGTATAATTTGAAATTATCAAAGGTGAATGGAAGAAAAAAATTAATAAAATAAAATAAATTCACCAAGAAGAGAATCCAGGTTTTCGAGAATCTAATAAAAAAGTAGACTCAAGTTGAAATGAATCCTCGCGATGGGAAAATGGGAAAATGGACCTTAGAAAGCTAAGGGCTCAACCAAGACAATCAAATATTTATTTTACTTGTAATGGGTTCACAAATAATGAGAAGGCGGGCTTCCCTCAACTTAACATCGAGGGTTATTCCACATTATGATAGGAGAATTTGTGCCATGAGAGACATCTTGTTATGTATAAATAGGTGGAGGGTTGGGAAGATTTCAAAAATTTGTCAAAATCTAATTCTTCTTAATGTTGTGTGGAGAAGAGCATGAGTTCAAGTGGTCTTACCTTGAATAAAGCAAAGGGTAGCATGTTCAATAATATCAAATGAGTATAATAATAAGTGATTCTCGTTGGATATTGGCTAGTCTAAAAGAAGATAATGACCTAGTACATCTATGTGGTGAACTTCCATGTTAGAAAATAGGTGGTTATTTTTTAATTAAAAAATCTCAATAAGAATTGGAAGAAAATAATATAAATAGAAGCAATAATAGTAAGGAGTCTTCATATGGCACAAGTACTCTGAGGATGCCAGGTAAGAATACCCACAACAAAAAGTGGAAAAATGGGCAAGGTAAGACAAAGTTCATGGATATTATTCATAAGAAGGACCTCAAATCCATTCAAGGTGAGAAATATGTGTTACACCTTCACCCTCGATTATTTTGCCAAATTTGACCCATCATGTATAATTTTTTTTGTCTCTAGTGTATCATGATGAGCCAAAAGTGTGATTATTGGTGTAGTTCTCTCAGATCCATCACAACGAGCAATTTTAGGTTTTCGTTTCGAACCAACTAGTGTGGTTCATCATAAGGACAATGAAGAGAAATATAATCCATTCTAAAGGCAATAAATAATGTAGAGATGTGAGAGCAAGGTGCAAATCCATTAAAAAAAGTCAATAGCCAAACTAACATAGGTCAAAAACCAAAATGAAACGTTAAAGAAAGTCAAGAACTAGGAAACATTACCTCCCAAAAACAATGGTATAATATATATCTTTATTAATAAATAAACCTAAAAACAATAAACAAGGTCATAACATATAAATAATTATCAAGCCTTAATATTCATTAATATATTATCATAATAATTATATGTAATAGATTATCTTAATAGTTAAATATTTAATTAATAATTAAAATATTAAAATAACAACTATACATAAATATGTATTATATTTAATACATATCAATGGTATAACCATAAGTAAAGGCCAACCTAATAAATTATACACCTAAAATAATATAAAACTAGGGTCATATAGTAAACAAGGAAAATAGTTGCAAATCGATAAGTCCCTACTTTTAAATTAGAATAGAAAATTCAACTTGTGTGATCGTACACAGAAAAAATTTAAGGGTTGGAACCTTCAAGATATACAAATCTATTTTGCATTGTTTGTCTTGGTATAGCTATTGTTTATTATATATCTAACAATTTTGTCTGCTAATTCATAAATTAGTTAAATTATAACTTTACTTTAAAATAATAATAAGTTAAACATATATACATTTTAAAAGAAACATGTAACAATATTCTTAACCACAGAGATTTACCCCTACATGGAGATTTCTTACAATACCATGGGCCAATGCAATGACTTATTGTTGGATTTATTTGGGCTGACCCAGGTTCAAACTATACTGCACACCAACAAAAATCTCAATCACTGGCCCTTTTGACAATGACCTGCAAGCAAATCGTAGTCTCACCCGAAAAGAAAAGGTCAAGCTAATAAATTATACACCTAAAATAATATAAAACTAGGGTCATATAGTAAACAAAGAAAATAGTTGCAAATCGGTTAGTCCCTACTTTTAAATTAAAATAGAAAATTCAACTTGTGTGATCGTACACACAACAAATTTAAGGGTTGGAACCTTCCATATATATAAATCTATTTTGCATTGTTTGTATTGGTATAGCTATTGTTTATTATATATCTAAAAAATTTGTCTACTAAGTCATAAATTAACTAAATTATAACTTTACTTTAGATTATAATAAGTTAAACATATATACATTTTAAAAGAAACATGTAACAAAATTCTTAACCATAGAGATTTACCCCTACATGGAGATTATTACAATACCATGGACCAATGCATTGGCTTATTGTTAGCTTTATTTGGGCTGACCCAGGTTCAAACTATACTGCACATCAACAAAACTCTCAATCACTGGTCCTTTTGACAATGACTTGCAAGCAAATCATAGTCTCACCCGAAGTGACTATGGGAGGATGCGGAACCAGGTTTCTGCAGCCTTGAGGGATTGCGAGATGTGGTATTTTCTTATTATCTATGCTTACAACTTCATAAATCACTTCGCATCATTTAATTGATCACATAAACATATCATATAAGTCCATAAACCATTACTGTGCAAAACTAATATGAAACCATAGATTTTAAGCAAGAATATACAGAAAACATGTAAGAACACAAAATATCATCCGTAAAAATTCTTCTTTATCAGGATGAGTCTCTAAATACAATCAACCTCGATTTGTGCACTAAGTTGCAGGTGGTATGCGCACTAAGTTGTAGACTCTTCCTAGGTCTCTGCGCACTCAGCTGCAAATCCTTCCCTTCGCTACAAAATACATATCACAACTTGCCCTTAACCATCTACTATTTCATCCCAATCCATTACTTCTAAACATAGCATTACATCCCTTTATATAACATTACATCTGCAGCAAAATACCATGGAATCCCTAAACACATGCAACTATGACCCAAAACCACCCTAAAAAAATATGTTTTACAAAAAAGAGGGACTTCGACCCGCCCCGAAGTCCGTATTAACACCGTGTGGTATATTTACTTCACGCTTCACTCCCCAAAATACGAAGTCCTTATCAAAATCTAGGCCAAGTTGGGTTGCACCCAACAGGCCCCCAACACTCACACGTGACTCGTCCCGAGTCACTCAACTGCTTTGCCCCTTATCTTTGTTGTGATGATGTCATAGGAACTGTTGAATTTCTGCAATATCTCTACAACTTGATTTTCTTCACTACGTACTTCTTCCAATAGTTCCTTTATCACCAGTCCTACAGTCTTCTTTGGTGTTGCCTCTTCTCTCTGTTGAAGCTGTTGAAGCTTCCCATATAATTCCTGAGACAATTTGCGAGCCTCATCTTGCCATAGTTTAGTTCTCTCCGTCAAAACCTGATCTTCCCTTCTTAGCTCTTTTATCTACTTTTGAGGACCTTTCCTTCACTAATACTAGCGAGCTTCTGCGAGACTGGCAAGATTTTGCAGTTGCCCGAATTTCCTCCAACTACTGTTGCTTTTGTTGAATATATTGTTGTATTTTTTGTACCTTTGGATCATCCTGCAGTGAAGTCCAAATGTGCAAAGTGTCATCCAGTAACTTTCCATATTCTGCCACTGATGCGGAGATACCAGCCACTCCAGTCTTTAAGTCAATCTCCCTTTGCTCTCGTACTTCTAGTGGTGTGGTTGGTTGCAGCTTCATCTGAAGCTCCCCGATCTTTATTTCATATTCAAATTGTACATATTTGTTCTTCTTCTTGGACTCCTTGCCTTCAAGGCCAACTTTGCGACCTTGTCTTCGTCTGATTCCTCCTCGTGGACATCCATGTCCAGAACTTCTCGGCATGTGGCTTCGACCACCTCCTTTAACGTTTGTTGCTGCAGCTTTACATGATCCTTCTCCTTGATGGCCCGATCGAGTTGTTTCTTCAGCGAATCACGCTCTTTCTCTACCTGAATATTCAAGTTGGAGGTGCATTGTTCTCGTTGCTTCAACTCATCTATGATTCCTTGATGTAGCTCATGAAATGTATGAATTCACAGTAATGTCATGTTCATGTTTACATGCTCCTATAATTTTTCCTGATGTTGTACTTCGGCAAGGTCAAATTGCATAGCTCCGACAGGTATCTTCATTATCTGTATCCCAAATGTCAGTTTTATCAATCTTTCTTGTCGAAACCCTTCCCTTATCTGTATTGGTTGTCTGCGCCAATATTTTTAACTCGGAAATCTCTTCTCGACACCTGTTATAAGTGTGCGGCAACGATCTTCTATCTTGTTCCAAGACTTCATTGTTGCCTCTTGAATATTCTCCCCAATCTCATCTAGGTCCCCATTAGTAAGGTCCAATCATAGTATGTCCTTGGACTTAACTACCTTTTTCTTTTTCTTTCTCCTTGGGGAAGCTTCACTGTGTATCTTCCTCTTTCCTTTGTTTGTCTTTGTCTTCTTTGGCTCTTTTTTGCGCTCATCTCCTCCATGAGGATATTTGTCATGCTTCTCCTCCTCTTCTTCCTCTTCATCATCCTTGTCTTTATCTTTTCCACTCGGTCCTCCATGCTCCAATGTTTCCTCTTCTTTCTGACTATCCTCTATGTCTATCTCCATCGCAGTTATCCATTATGTGTGCCAACCTTATACTAGTGTGGAGACATCATATTTGGTTACTAAATATGGCAGGGGATGCCATGTCTTCGTCGCGTCCTTGCGAGCCTGTATATATATATTATGTGAAAAATTGCCTTGAACTTCACAACATAGCTATATTGTGCATACAAGCTCGGCGAGAGGCGAGGATGTTGGTTTACCAACATATGCAAATCCATGTGGTGCAATACAGAGAATATTATTTTCCCCTATACGCGTGGTTTTTGATTGGTATACCACAGTGAGGCATACCACAAAGCCTCATAAAATCTGCTTCTACCGGAGCAAACTGAGAATCCTCTTGCTCTTTCCATGTCAGCATTGCTATAATCAAAATCAACGATGCATAGTGAAAGATTGTACCTTTCTCTTGGACTTCGCGATAATCGTCCAAAAATTCCTTGCAAATATATCTGGCCCAATCGTATTGAACCCAATCCACACACTGCGCAGCTAATGAAACCACCACTATAGGGAATTCATTAGCGCGACATTTTCTCATGATTTTCCTAGCTAATATGTGCGAGACGAAGTGGACTCCTTGGTCAATGATTGAGTTGATTTTGTATCTGCACTTTCCTTTTGTTAACCCAAACTTCTTCTTCATGTTTTCAGCTGCTTTATCCTAGCATTTTCCCACAAATTCCTCTGTGGAGTCCCATCCTTAATACGACAATCTTGTAATTCGCTAGATCAACATTTCATCTATGGGGATCCTTTTTCCCATCTAAAGGCATCCATTGTGCACTAGCATGAGCAATTGTCTTACACAGGTTGTGTTTGGTGTAATTATTCTGAAGCGTGGCACATTTAGCATATTAAATAACCCCGACCATGCTAATCTAGTCACCCATTGTTGTGGTTCTAGCCTTGTGACTCCCCTCTCCGGGTATTGTACCGGCTTTATATATCTTCCTAGTGCGAACTGTGGGTATTTTTTTTCTACCGTTGAAGTCATAATCTACGAACTTCAATTGTGGAATTTTCCCAAGTACTTCTCCCTCAAATGGAATATTCTCTAGCAATAACAGTGTAAAGGTGTCATACTTCACATCTTTTGAATCTTTCACCGGTTCCACATTCGGTTTTCTAGGTGGAATGTATGCTGGAAGAGGTGATGGAAACATTGTGATCTCTATTTCCATGTGCTCCTGATCTGCTTCTTCCTCGTTGTCTCTTACAGGTTCAGGTTTTGGCTACGGTTTGATTTATTTCTTGTCCTGTTTGTGCTTTGTTCTCTCCTCCTTGGATGGTTTCTTCCATGGAGATCGTTGCCGTCTGAGGGGCGATGCTGATGCGGGTGATGGTGATGTTACGGGTGTATTAGACAGTGTTATGGCTTCCATATTTCCTGCTATACCCTTCTCTTCAAATCTGTGAATTAATTCCTTAGTGTTCATTTAGGACTGCAACTTTTGCAACTTTTCGACACTTGGCAATTTTTGAGCTTTCAGAAAACGAAGTGCCAAAATCTTGGCGGGATGCGGCCTTTTATAACAATTTTGACCTTCTAACCTCATCATTAGCTCAAATATGGTTCATATTTGGTTCATTAACTGCATATTTGCTGCTAGATCTTGCTAAGTTGTCTTCATAAATGCATCCTCCCATGCCTTCCAACGACAAATTTCCCTTTTAACGGTCATATTTTTTCGACGAACTTCGATGCATTCATGTAACATTGAATGACCCTTCTTACATCGCGACTTCTAAAAAATTTGACATAACCCAAGCTGTACCGAAGTAACCTCCTCCGTCGAAGCTCTCTCTCCAGTGTAGTTTATAGTCCAGTGCCCACTTTAAACTGTAGGTGGCACTGAGACTTTTATCCTTTATGTTTTAGAGTGAGGTTTTAGGGGTAGGGTTATCCATATACAAATTTAATATACTGCCATTTACTCTTCCTTGAATCACTTATCCATTCAATTTTGCTAATTGAACTACGCCTCCATCAGTAATATGCTTGATAATGTATGGGCCCAACCAGTGTGTCTTGAATTTTCCTGGAAATTTTGCAAACTGATTTTCATAAAGGAGGACGAGGTCACCTACTTGGAACTTCTTCTACTTAATATGCTTGTCATGTGAGGCTTTTTCCCTTGCTTTTTTCACTTATTGATGGAATCCTGCTACAAATCTATCTTCCTCCAAAGCAAGAAACTGCGACTTTCTTTCCTCCATTAAATCAGGTTTTTCCATATCTATAAAAGTTTCAATCCTAGATATAGGAAAAATGTACTCCAAAGACCTCACAAATTCTTGCCCATAAACCAACCTAAAGGGTGTCTGACCTGTCAAATTCTTACATGTGGTCCTATAGGCCCATAACACTGCTGGAATCCTAAGGTCCTGATCATCTCTATTCACATTGCATACTTTAGTGAGTGCATTCTTAAAAATATTATTAAATGCTTCCACTGTTCTAGTGGTCTGAGGGTGATAAGGGGTACCTTTCTGATGATAAACTTGGAACTCCTCAGTCAATGCTTCAATAGTATTATTTAGAAATTGTGAACCTTGATCACTCATTAAAATATTTGGACATCCAAATATAGACAATATATATTAAAAAAAAACCTTCACTGTAGTCCCTTACTGGTTGTGCTTTGGCCCATCTTGTCAAGTAGTCAGTTGCTGTAATTATGTAGCTTTCACCAGTCCTCTTTCCAGGTGGTTTGATTGGTCCAACAAAATCAATGGCCCACTTATCAAAAGCCAACAATGTAACTTGTGGTACAAATGGCATCTTGTGCCTTATTGAAGGCTTCCATGTTCTTTGACATACATCACATGTTATATAATACTCCTTTGCATCCTTATGTAGTGTAGGCCACCACAATATTTCTCTCAAAATCTTCTGTGCAGTAGCCTTTCCTGCATAATTTCCGACAGTTGCGCCTCCATTAGCTTCTGCTAGAATCTTTTGTCTTCCATGTTCAAGAATATATTTACAGAGTATCTCATCTGGCCCCAGCTTATATAAATGTCCAACTATTATTGAAATTTCAACTTCGTTAACCACCAATTCTTTCTTTTGTTGTGTAGTATTCTCTGAAGGAGCCATTCTTGTAGTAAAAAACTGAATAATATATGCAAAGTGATAATATTTCACCCTTATTTCAAATATCTGCGCATCAGGGATATTATTTTCTATGCTAGTTGGTTCTTCTCCTATTTCCAATCTTGATAGATGGTCAGGTCCTGCATTTAGCCTTCCTGGTTTAACAATGATCTCAAAGTTGTACTCCTGGAATAACAACAACCATCTGCAAATATTCCCTCCCAAAATAGGTTTGTTAACCAAATACTTCAATGTAGAATGAACTGTAAATATATTAAAGTGTGACCCCAACAAATAATGTCTAAACTTCTGCAAAGCATACACCATGGCCAATCCTTCCCTTTTTGCAGTGGTGTAATTATTTTATATTGTAGATAACTTCCTGCTTACAAAAACTATAGGATGATCAATCTCTCCTTCATGAGGTTGTGCCAACTCCTCACCCAAATCTATACAAGAGGCATCCAAATGGACATAAAAGTTATTGGTCCAATCATGGAACACTAGTATAGGCACAACTACCATCTTTTCTTTCAATATGTCGAGGATCTTCTAACATTCTTTATCCCATTGAAAAGTTACATCCTAATTCAAAAATTTCTTCATGGGTGCAATGATCTACGCATACCCCTTAATGAACTTCCTGTAGTACCCAATATGTCCCAATGTAGTGTGAAGTTGTCTTACTTTCTTAGGTGGATCCAAGTTCACAATGATAGCAATCTTCGCAGGGTCTACCATTAGTCCTTGCTTACAGAAAATATGTCCTAACAATATGTCGAATGGTGCACAAAATATGCACTTCTTTAAATTCAAAGAGATCTGATACTTTTTGCATGTGTCGAGCATAAGTCTCAAACTTCCCACATGTTTACTCAACAATCCAAATATTTTATAGTCATCAAAATATACCTCCAAAAACTTGTGAATGTACTCCATAAAAGTTGTGATTGTTGAGATTGCAACAAGATGATGAGCTTAGTGGAAAGAAGTCGCCTTCACTAAGTGGGCCCGTAGGCTATTTTTGGAGTAAGTCTATTTTTAGACATGTCGATCATGTTCTAGGAGTTGCAGGATGCTATTTGTGGATGGTTGGTCAAGTCGGGAAAAATAGATGGACTTATATTTTTAGACATACTGGGCGGAATCTATTTTTAGATTGCCAGTCTAAAAATAGATATGTCGAATATTATTAGCTCTCAATAATATTTGGACTATAAACATTATCTTATTCTCTTGGAGCACTTCAGTTAAGTGCACAGATGTGGCACAGGAGCTGACAGAAGGAATTACACTATTCATGAGGGTTAAGTGGAGCTATTGCATGGATACTTCAGTTAGAACTCATGTGACAGAGTTTGGTGGAGTTATTGAGCTAGTTGATGGAGTTGTGTTCAATTTAACTGAGTTAAACATAGTTGAGCTAGTTGTATCTAGTCTTACTGATTGATACACTAGTGAGAGTGGTGTGAATTAATTATTAATTAATTCACTAATTATTAACTCATTAATCAACTAAAGAATACATCAGTTAACTACAGTGCATGGGCAGTTTCAGTGGAGACCAGTGAAGAGGTAGGTGAAAGAGCAGTGTGACTATCAGTTGTGACTATATTGTTGCATGATTTGCAACAACCAGTGATTGGAGATGCCAATGAGGATTGCGTGAGCAAGGCTGGACCAATTCGAGCTGATTCAGAGCCATTCTTCAGCAGTGATTGCGCAGTAGAGGCAAGCTATTAGGTGGCAGAGATTGGAGCATGTGATTTGCTAGATCGGCCTTGATTAGTGTGTAGCAATTGGAGATTATATTGAGAGCTTGTGAGGAGCTTTGTATAATGATTATTACATGATCTCTATGACATATAATATACAGATAGTTGGGGGTTTTCAGCTTTAAGCTTTCCCATAAAATACTGTGTTCATATGTGTGATTGTTTATGGTTTTAATGTGCGCATGCGATTGTTTTTATTTCCGCAATTAATGATCAATGGTAGAAGAGATTTTGTATTGTGCATGAAGTTAAAATAGTGTGTGATCAGAAGAATCTCGGTGAATAATATATCATTTATTCAAATTTCTACATGGTATCAAAGCGATATTTATCATTGGAGCAATTGTAAAACATTGAAGCGGTTGAGTTTTGAGTTGGTGGAATTCGAATTTGCAGCAGTGTTTTCTTGGTGTCGAAGTTGAGATGTCTTTCAACGGATTGCGATTGGAGTATGCCCTTGAGGGCAGCTTGAATTATATTGCATGGAAGGACATGATGGAAGCGGTGCTGGATGACAATGGGTTGAAGGAGTTCATAGATGCAGAAATTCCAAAACCTGCTTCTAGCGATGCTGTCGCACTTGACGCATGGCAAAAGAAGACAACAAAGTGTCGAAGAATTCTGTTGGAAGGTGTAAAGGATCACATAGTGTCCAGCCTTCATGGTAAGGCTTCTCCATTCTTGATGTGGAAAGCGTTGATAGACTTATTCCAAAGCAAGAGCGACCAGAGGAAGTTGGCGCTCAAGGATAAACTCAGGAACATAAAAATTGAGAAAGGCGACAGTATGCCCAAGTACCTCACGAATTTCATCCAATGCAGGGATGAGCTGGGAAGTGTGGGGGTGACTATAGATGATGAGGACTTGGTGAGCTTGGCTCTCCTTGGGCTTTCAAAGAGTTGGCATTCCTATCAGGACTCTGTCAATGGTCGGGAGAAATTGCCAGGATGGGAGCGACTTTGGTCAGATCTTGTGCAAGAGGAGATAAGGCGAAGTACCAGGGACGGATCTTCATCAAAGAACTCAGATGAAGAAAATTGCGCTTTGGCTGCCAAATCAAGGAAGGGGAAGAGAAAGAAAAATTATTCTCAATCCAATGCGAAAGGCAAGAAGCATGACATGTCCAAGGTGAAGTGCTTTCACTGTCACCAACACGGACATTACGCCACTAATTGTCCACAGAAGAAGAAAAATAAGCAGGTTGCTGGATCTGCAGCTGGAGAGGCCTTAGCCTCGTAGTTTGAGCTGTATTTTTCGCTGATCGCATGCTTGGTCTCAAGTGTGATGGGTTCAGTGTGGTTTCTTGACAGTGGTGCGTCTTTTCATATGACTGGAGACAAATATTTGTTACTGATCTAGATGAGAAAGATCTTGGAGTGCACATCGAGATGGGCGATGATGGTAGATACAGTGCGATCGGTATTGGTACCATTTCCTTTGAGAGGGAGTCTGGTAAACCCTTCGTATTGAAGGAAGTGATGAATGTTCCAGGATTGAAGAAGAATCTTATCTCTATGGCGATGTTAGAAGACAAGGGATATGATGTTGTCTTTAGCGAGGGAAAGGCTTTCCTGCACAGTAAGGCAACTGGTGAAACCCGAAGGATAGGGGTTTGAGTTAAGAACCTTATCAATTGTGGTGTATATGGTCGCTACGCCAATGATTTTCCGGTGGAAGGAGTGGTGAGCCGGGATGATGGCGAGCTGTGGCACCGGAGATTGGGCCACCTTCACCATGGAGCTTTGAAGATACTGCAGCAGATTTCTACTGGGCTTCCTAAGGGCACTCTTGCGCAGTCAGATCAGTGCAAGGGGTGTACCTTGTGAAAATTTGTGAAAGCCACCTTTCACGAGAAGGATAGTCGTGCCACGACGATCCTTGAGAGAATTCACACAGACGTGTGTGGACCTTTCTCAGTAGCTTCGACAGCAAAGCACAAGTACTATGTGATCTTTGTTGATGATTTTTCTCAGAAGTGCTGGATCTTCTTCATGCAGAAGAAGAGCGAGACATACTCAAAGTTCCGTGAGTTCAAGGCGCTGGTGGAGAAAGTAACGAAGGTGTGAAGGCTTTAGGGAGCCGAGAATGGTGGTGAATTCATCTTGGCTAATTCAAGGAAATTCTGCAATACAGTATACCCTAAGAGAGCTCATAAAGACCTCATAACCTCCACAGCAGAATGGGGTTGCTGAGCGGAAGAACAGAACGATCGTGGGTGCTGCACGGGCGATGTTGCATGATCAGGGCCTTCCCATACACTTGTGGGCTGAGGTATGCAATACTGCAGTATATGTGCAGAACCGTTGTCCTCATAGGATACTTGGCATGAGTACACCCGAGGAGGCGTTTTCTGGTAAGAGGCCTGATTATTCCCATTTGAGGATTTTTGGTTCACCTGTTTACATTCATGTGACTAAGGATGCTAGGAATAAGCTGGAGCCGACTACAGAGGTTGGGATATTTGCGGGGTACACTGATACACCCCACAACTATCGTGTATATTTTCCAGACAGTCGCAAGACTGTTGTGCGACGGGATATCAAATTTCATGAAGAGAAAGCCATGAAGTGTTCGATTGAGAGGGAGCCACACTTGCATGCAGATGAGGATCTATTAGTTCCTAAGGATGAGCCTCAGGATGTGGATCAGCCACAAGAGGAGGTTCATGGAGTAGAAGAGACCACTCATGCAGCGCCAACCATTAGAGGGAGGAAGCGCACTACAGAAGCTGAGCGACTGGCTCAAGATGCAGAGAAGGTTGTAGGAGCACCTACATCACAGCGCAGACAAAGACAATCACTTGACCGGTACACTGGATACATGGCTCTTATGATAAAGTGTATCGTGACAGAGCCATCCTCTTTCGAGGAAGCTCTGGAGGATCCCGCATGGGTAGATGCCATGGTGGAAGAGTATGATTCGATTGTCAGAAATAGTGCATGGGAGATTGTCCCAAGGCCGGAAGGGAAATTAGTGGTGGGTTCGAGATGGATCTACAATGTGAAGCAAGCAGCTGACGGGAGTGTGGAGAAGTACAAGGCAAGATTTGTTGCCCGAGGCTTCTCACAGATTGAGGGGATCGATTATGAGGAAACCTTTGCACCTATCGTAAGGTATTCCTACATACGGATGATTCTTGCTCTCTCAGCGCAGATGGGGTGGCACATTCATCAAATGGATGTGAAGACTGTGTTCCTCAACGGAGTGATTGAGGAGGAGGTGTACATAGAGCAGCCCGAAGGTTTCAAGATCTTCAGAAGCGAGTCGCATGTGTGCAGGCTCAAGAGAGCGTTGTATGGGTTGAAACAAGCACCTCGTGCTTGGTACACACGGATAGACAGTTATTTTACCGGACTTGGATTCTCCAAGAGTGAGGCGGATTCGAACCTATGCAGTTGGTGGAGGAGGGTAACTTCTTGATCATTGTACTTTATGTAGATGATTTGATTTTGACGGGTGATGAAGCATTGATACTCTCATGCAAGGATGATCTTGCAAAGAGTTTGAGATGAAGGACTTGGGCCTCATACCGTTATTTCACAGGATTGGAAATTTGGCGGCGTAGGGAAAGTCAAAAAGGTGTGTCCTCGAGGCAAGTATGCCGGGGAGATGCGGGAGAGTTCAACATGCATGGATGCAATCTGTGACACTCCTCTTCCTGGTGGTTAGAGGAAAGAGGATGCTACATCGGCAGAGGTAGTGGATGCCACTATTTATCGATAGTTGGTGGGGTCGCTCATGTATCTGGTCAATACACGATCCGACATATGCTACGCAATTAACCAAATTTCTCAAGCTATGGTTAAGCCTACCAAGCTCCTTTGGAAGGCGGGGAAGCATGTATTTAGATATCTTAGAGGCACATCGGGATATGGAGTTTGGTACAGACAATTGGATGAGGTGAAGTTGTGTGGCTTCATGGATGCAGATTGGCTAGGGAGCCCAATGGACAGAAAGAGAACATCTAGAGGGATTTTCAGTATCATGTCTACAACAATTTCTTGGTACAACGAAGCAATGATCAGAGTGGCACTCGGTTATTGAGCCGAGTATATGTGATGTGTTTATACGCATGCGAGGCTATGGATAGGGAAGATCTGAGGTTGTTCGGTGGGCACTTAGATCACCTCTTTTGTGATATTATGATAATAATCAGAGTTGCATCAAACTCTTGGTTAATCCAGTATTTCATGATAGATCTAAACACATTGACATCCGGTATCATCATATCAGAGATTGTGTGCAGCGGAAGATCATGTTACTTTCTTACATTCCTACGGAGGATCATGATGCTGATATATTGACGAAGGCGCCCACTAGGAGCAAATTCGAATACCACAGGGGTAGGATAGGGGTGGAAGATAATTCTTATCTTGTTGAGAGGGAGTGTTGAGATTGCAACAAGATGATGAGCTTAGTGGAAAGAAGTCGCCTTCACTAAGTGGGCCCGCAGGATATTTTTGGCGCAAGTCTATTTTTAGACATGTCGATCATATTCTATGAGTTGGGGGATGCTATTTGTGGATGGTTGGTCAAGTTGGAAAAATAGATGGACTTCTATTTTTAGACATATTGGGCGGAATCTATTTTTAGATTGCCAGTCTAAAAATAGATATGTCGAATATTATTAGCTCTTAATAATATTTAGACTATAAACAATATTACTATTATTCTCTTGGAGCACTTCGATTAGTGCACGGATGTAACACGAAGGCTGACGGGAGGAATTCGCGCTATTCACGAGGGTTAAGTGGAGCTATTACATGGATACTTCGGTTAGAACTCACGTGTCAGTGACGGAAGTTTGGTGGAGTTATTGAGCTAGTTGATGGAGTTGTGTTAAGTTTAACTGAGTTAAGCATAGTTGAGCTAGTTGTATCTAGTCTAACTGATTGATACACTAGTGAGAGTGGTGTGAATTAATTATTAATTAACTCACTAATTATTAACTCATTAATCAACTAAAGAATACATCAATTAACTACATTGCATGGACAGTTTCAGTGGAGACCAGTGAAGAGGTAGGTTAAAGAGTAGTGTGACTATCAGTGATTGGAGATTCCAATGAGGATTGTGCAGTCAAGGATGGACCAATTTTAGTTCATTTAGAGCCATTATTCAGCAGGGATTGTGCAGTAGAGGCAAGCTATCAGGTGGCATAGATTGGAGCATGAGATTTGCTAGATCGTGGCTTGATTAGTGTGTAGAAATTGGAGATTATACTAAGAGCTTGTGAGGAGCTTTGTATAATGATTGTTACATGATATCTATGACATATAATATACATATAGTTGGGGTTTTTCAGCTTTAAGCTTTCCCATAAAATAATGTGTTCATATGTGTGATTGTTTATGGTTTTAATGTGCGCATGTGATTGTTTTTATTTCCGCAATTAATGATCAATGGTAGAAGAGATTATGTATTGTGCATGAAGTTAAAATAGTGTGTGATCAGGAGAATATTGGTGAATAATATATCAGTTATTCAAATTTCTACAACGATCACCACCCTAGAAAATATAACATGGGCATTTTTCAATCCAAAAAGCATGATTGTGTATTGATATGAGCCCAATTCTATAGAAAATGTGGTCTTATGTCAATCTTCAGGTGCAATCCTAATCTAATGATACCCTGAGAATCCATATGTAAATGAATAAGCTTCTTGTCCTCCTACATTTTCCATCACTTCATCTATGAAAGGGGTAGGAAATGGATCATGTAGACATGCATCATTCAACTTCCTTAGATCAACGCAAATCTTGATTTCTCCTTGAGTCTTATTCTCTTGTACCACCATAGGACTCACCCATTATGATTCTTCGATAGGTTCAATAATCCTTGTTGCTATAATATTATAAAGCTCTACCTTCACTTTCTCCTTATACTTCAGGTTCAATTTGTAAGGTCTTGTTTTAATTTCTTCACATTAGGCTTCAAAGGAATATTCATGACTCTTAGATCTCCTAGTATACCCTTCATTTCTGAAAGTTTGGTGGGAAACACTTCTTGATATTCATGAAGTAACTCTGTAACTTTACTAATTGTTTCTTCATCCCAGTAATATACTATAGTTACAAACTCGGGATCCTCCTCTAATCCTATGTTTACCTTCTTAGTCTTCAGTGGCTTCATTATGTCTGGTATCTGTATCTCAGGTCTAGTGACTTCGCGATATCCTTCCAATTCTTCTTTGTCGATGTTACGAGGATCTTCGTCTTCTCCATCTATGATAATATTATAGAATTCTAGTGCATATTCTATATACGCAGCCCAATCAGGTTGTTGCGATGTCATCGAGGTAATATTTTCAAAAACTTTCTTCTTGACTGCCTGAAGAGCCAAATCTATGTGTGGAAAATCATCTTGAAGGCAGAACGTTAATATGAAGCCATCAACCGTGTCTGCCTAATTCTCAGTACCATGTCAAAGCTCGGTCTCTAGGTATTAGTTCTTGGGGATTATTTCTAATGTATGATTGAATCCATGTACCCACTCCTATTGGGGAATCTCCTTCCATGTTGAAGTGCATAACTAGATATGCTCCGTAGGATTGGTTTGACCATCATATTTGATCTCCATTTATGTTTCTATATGTCTAAACCTTATCCACATTAATCTTCAACATTCATGTCAACCTCCTATATTCTTATTATGTTCATTCCAACACCTCGCAAGAGTAGATTTAAGGGATACAACCAATGCTAACAACCTTTGATGTTCTTGAACATGTTCTTCATAATAATTGAGAAAAGTATTCACATCTCCTATGCCATCATAAGAAGGTAGGTTACATACCTCAGATGTCATACAACAAACTGATTTGGTAACTCTTAAACAATGCCTTGGAAATACTTAATGCAACATATTCTGCCAATTTTCCAACTCTTCTTATGAATTTGAGGTGCAATAAATCTCATGCTCCCAACTCAACTTGCCTTCTGCAGTAGGGTTAACCCAATCTTGGTCTTTTATAGGAAATATTCAAATCTTCTTCCCTCTATTGGTACAATTGTGGATAATGACCTAAGAGTGGAGGTTGATTCCATTATGTGCACACTTGAGGTCTCAAGGTGGCTCTAAGCAGCTGTCCTTGGTGGACTTGAGTGGAGAATCTTCTTCTTGAAGTTTGCAAAGTGGTCTTGGATGGCGACCTTCTACCCTTCCCAGGACCACGCGGATTCTTGAGGGATAACCGCTGATATTTGCACTACTATTGAAGGAAAGTCCATGTGGAGCGCTTTGTGCCAGTGCCTTCTGTGCGCGACTTAATAATTTTTCCTTTTGACCTTAGAAAAAAGTTAAATTTTCTACATTCTGTAATGTTTTTCCATCCTTTAAATCCCTCTACTTGACATTTCATAATGTCCTTTGCCTGTTTGATTTTCTAGTGATAACAGTTTCCCCCTAATGTATGAGGTCTAGGAAGAACTGTATAGCCTAAATACATTATAGTTTATGTTCTGTATAACCCATGTTGGGAGAGAGAGAGAGAGAGAGAGAGAGAGAGAGAGAGAGAGAGAGAGAACACTTATATGGTAGTGATATGCTGATTTGGTTGATGACGACGATTGCTGACGCCCATAGGGGCATTTTTTCTTTGACAATAGGTTGAATGTAGTGCCCACATGCATAATATTGGTATGGAATCTTTTAGAATAAATTGTTATTGTATGCATGGGCGTATGATTGGGACCTTCCCGTGTAAGCATTGCTGAAAGATATGCTTATAATGGCATGGGTCTTCGACGAATTCTGACAAAGTGAAATGGTTGTGAAGTATGATACCATATTGACATGAAAGTTTATGTTGTAGTCGAATGTCAGGAGGATTGATGACATCAATGGGAAATGATGATTCCCATAGTGCCATCCGAGAATGTCCCTATTGAGGTGAGGAGTCATCCAAGGTACCGCTTCCTTTTTGGAAAATGGTTGTTGAAGTTGACAAGAAGGAAGCCTCAACCAATTGAGAGAAGTACTGATGCAAGGAACCAAATTCTCTGATATAATAGGTGAGGGATGATAGGTTAACATAGGCATGATGGCGAGAAATGGCTGAAAACTGATGATGGGATTTTAGTGGCCCAAGGTTGGAGCTTGTAAATGAAATTTGGCAGTAGTCATAATGATTTATGGCGAGGAAAGCCCTAGAGTTGGTAGGACATCCAGGGTTGGTATATGTTTTTTATGAATGTCGAGGTGGCTTTGCGTGAGAGGTGTGAAGCTTCGACGAAGGGTGATTAGGGACTACTTCCATGTGAGAAAAATGGATGCATGGGTGGAGGGTGTTCTCTTAAAAAAAAAAATGTATACTTGCCAAAATAATATAAAATGGGTTTGGATGTAAAAACACAAAGACGAGGAAGGAAAAGAGATTGTGTTGGGGAACTATTGGAACACTATAATGGCATCAAATTCCTTACCCAGGTTCGGAGATTCAAGGTTTTCCAACAAACCTCTATACTACTGGCCCTTTCGTCAATGACCTGCTTGCGCAGGCCAAAGTCTCACCCGAAGTAGTATGGGTGGGTGCTGGAACTAGGTTTTCGCACCCTGGGAGAGGGTAGGTAAGTCAAGCAGAGTTGCGTTCAACCTTATAGTGACCAGATCTTGTATCACAGAGCCTAGATCTACAGATTCCCTTCGCATCCACGTGCGCAACAACAATGATATTCACAGTAATCCACAGATCGTGAACTCATATAATGATAACACAGCTATTCCATATATTCTTGCATGAAGTGAAACAGAACATATCCATATCGCAACATAAACAAGTGACACAAGTATGTTCACAGCTTAAATCAATAACACAACAACATATATTAATTAACCTAATATCACATATTCATAACACAATAATTCCAATAGATTCAGATATTCAACGATACTTCCGCATTCATTAATCCTTCAGACCTACTTACAATACCCCAAAACCCAACTTGCGCACACAGCAGCAGGGTCCGCACATAGCAGGACAGAGAATCTCCGCGCACACAGCAGCAGGAGTCCTTCCCCAACAACCCTAACCAGATCTATTAGTTCGCACTTAGCATCAATCTCTTTTCCTTCCTGCACGCTGCAAAACTTCATTGTTTCTGTGAAAGTGTTTTCATCTCTGTTTAACCATTACTGCCTCTGTATTTACTTTTACTGGCTTCTTTGTTTTTTTTTATTTGACTTTCACTCTGACTTTTATTTGATACACTTTAACTTTGATGCTCTTTGATTGTTCTGTTTTCACTGTCACTGTAAATTCTTATTTCACTTTTACCATTCGCTGTGCAAATTTATCTCTCTTTGCGTAAATGGCTTCTTTGCGTTCTACTGCCTGGAATCTTTTGTTAAGGAATACCATTTAAAATTCATTTCCTTGTAATATTTTTAGGAGTAAACAGTTTTAACTAGTATTAAACTGTTTATCCCAATTCTCCTTTTGCTACTAAACTGGGAAAACTGACGTTTTGATGTGCAGGAGGGTTTATGGGGTTGCAGAAAGCTTTTAGAAGCTTTTGTTGGTCCTTATAGTGCTCGGATGTCTCCTTCAATGTTTGTAGTAGTTGAAATGATTGGATTATGTTGTTTTTTGCATTCAAACAGGGCGACAACCTATTTTTCTCAGTCGGGAACGGTTTTATGAGCGAATAGAGCAACGAAGGGCTTGAAACACGTATATTATGGTGTTTTATAAATATTTTGATTTGAACAATGTTTACATTTATTACCAGTCACTTCAAATCGGAAACAATTTAGGCGCAGGGATGATTTACCGCTGAGCGGTTATCGCACTGTCAAAAGGTGGTAAATGGTATTTCTTGAACAGATGCGATCCAATATAAAACTAACACGTGGAGGAGAGAGGAAGGGTTGAAATAGCTTATATCACAAATCTTATTTTGTTTAACAATCGCATTATTAAATTTGTGATGGGAGACCTGGGCCTTTGGATTTAGCGGTTGAATGCGAATGGTTAGGATTAGTCCATGGAGCTACGGGGTAATGGGCGTGGGGCCCGGGAGTTCTTTTATGCGGTGGCTTGGAATTTATATGTTAAAACAAAGTTCTAACATAAAATTTTAATGTTAAAAGGGATAGGCAGATAGGCGGATTTTAATGTTTTACATAGCAAATGTAATGCATGCAGGTGTAATGTAAACATTAGGCGGGCTTAATATAAAAGGGATAGTTTAAACCTATGGGGAGCGGGGAATATATCACATGGGAAAATAAACATAGGTTTAAAATGTAAAATATGGGTTGGTTTATTTAATATTCAATGAATTAATATAATACGGGATGGAAGGTTTATAAAGGAGTTAATACACTATATTAGCATGTTAATGAATGGGGAAACTAAAATACACTTAGTGGTAGTGTAAAAACATGTTTTTAGTGGGGGTCCAATATCAACATTTTACACTTTAAAACTTAGGATAAGTGCATTTTAGGGATTTTTTTACTTTTCCAAAGGTGAATATGCATTTTGACTTAGGAAAAGGGGTTTTAGTAGGGAAAAATGAGTGATGTTAAGGGAAAGGGTGTTTTTTTTTTTTTTTTTTTTTTTGGAAGGGGAAAGGTTTTAATGAGGTAGAATCAAATAGTTTGATGCCAATCAGTGATTAAGACGTGGGTCCGGTCCCACCAGAACTCAGAGAAATGCTCTGGGTCTTCATGACTGATGGATTTAATACTGAAACATATTGTGGGGAGGTAAATTAGTAATATGCTAGATGATATTTATCCATGCCTTATAAAATTGCTTTCTTCCTACCCATAATTTATTCTACCATTTTTTCCTTTATTTGCATGGGTGCATTTGAGCTTGCAAACCCTTATTCAGTTTTCTTTTAAAACATGAAGCTATCTAATTCTAACCTTATTTCATCCAAGGGCTCAGATTAAACTATTGAGCTCCTTATTATTCTCTACCTAACTAATTATCTACCAAGATTAAACAATTTGGTTAGATCTTTATTCTCTATCTAACAACAATGAAATTGAAAGCATGAATAATCAAGATTAAATTGCATGATTATCATTAATTGTGGCATTTTGGAAATGATGCACACAATTTTATTTGCAAAACTAAACTAAAAGGAGTGGCATTTAAACGTGCAACACTTTCATGATCTGTTTTGGTGGGGTCCATTTTTTATATTCTTTTTTGATCTTTGTTTCTTTTTTTCCTTTGATTTTTCTTAAGGACATACCCTCTTTTCATTTTTTAATTTTCTAATATGGGAAAACAATTTGCAGAAAGCAAATTATGTACAATATTGCTAGATTTATATGATCAATTTAAAATTATGAATCATATTATTATAGGAGCCTAACAATGGCTTCATATGGGGATGGCATCTCCTTGTGAAATGTCAAGAACAATGTCGACTAGTAGCCTGATCCATTGGGCCAATCCCAAACATGCATATGCTGTGACTGAAAACTCTTGAACTGAATTTACACATTTTTCTGCAAACTGAAATCTGATATGAGACTAAAAGGTGTTGCAACCTTCAAATGAAACTACTAAATCATCAATATCTTAGGGCCTTTTCCTTGACTTCAAATCTTAATGAATTATTTAAAAATTAGCTGAAACTGAAAACTGAAATAAGTTGAAATCCTACCTACTTACTCTAATGAGCTGTCCAATTGCTGGTTAGGTAAAATGAAACAACCAATGCAACCATTCAAGCATTATTTACTTTGATATATTTTGATGCATTTGCTTGTTGATTATCAAAATTGTAATTCTGCAACTTATTAGAATCTTGTCAACAAATGAGAGGATAAGGAAATACTTGATTTCCTTTGTTGACTCTAGAAACTTTTCAAAAGGATATTCCAAGATATATCCATTAATGTTTAACTGATCTAAACAACTGTACATATGTTTTGGATGGCCTCCATGCCATGAAACTGAAGTGTTATTTTCATCTTTATCTCCCTGCAAACTTTCAGATAAGATTTGTGATGATATTTCTACTAATGAAAATGTCTGTTTGAGGAAAATTTTATCATCTTGATCTTGAAGCTCATAGTAAATAAATGGAGAAAGGATTTGAATGCATTCAATAACTAACATATCATCTATTGAATCATGAAAAACTTGGGAAAATTGTTGCAACCTATGGCATATAGATTTCCATGGGACTTCATAAATTTCAACAAGTTGCTCATCAATTTCTTTAAATATGTTATACCACATTTCCTTTAAAAGCTGTAATGATTCAAAACATAGTGGTATGGAAGTTTCTTGTGTCATTTGATCAGATGTTTCGATAAAATTTGATAACTGTACTTGTGAAACTGAAAAATCTTAATCAAGAAATTCATTGTTTTCTTTGTTGTCCATAACAATCTCTAAAGACTGATGATTGTTGATTGCATTAAAGTTGTCTCTAATAAAATGAAATGAAGCAAAACAAAGAGGTAAAGAACCTTGATTTACTTCCCAATTTTCTGCACTTTCTTCTTCACTCTCATGGCTGATCTGTATTGTCTAATCACTGTATTATGGTTGTTGAAACTGAGTTTCCTCATCCCAAAAACTACCTTATGATTGCTATATAAATTTAGCTTTAGTTTGGAGAACATGACTATCATCATAATGATCATACTTAGGCAAATCATCAAAATAAGGAATGTCATCAAACATACACATTAGATCAACATATTTGTTTTGCCGATATTGATCTATAAATCCATTTTCTGATCTATGGGAGTTCGGATTAGCAAAGTGTTCCTGGCCAACAACCTCTTATTTTCCTTCATGGTGATTTTGAACCAAAAAATCATCTTTCATAGTGATCTTCTGTATGATTTCATCTAGTTTTCTTACCAAAAGGCTGAGTTTTACCTCTGCAATGTTGTTCTTCTCTCCTTGTGCTTTCAAGTTTTCCTTTTTGATTTGCAGATTAACTTCTACATTAACTACAATGTTCTGCATCTGTACAAGTGTTTCTGAATTTCTTTCTCTTGACTGAAATTCTATTTCTGGATCAAAGGCACTTGGATAATGCAAAAGAGTTAAATCATGAGGAGGTCTAATATTTTCTAGTATTGAATAATAAACTTGATTAAATATGTCAGAAAATTGTTGTATCGTTTCATTTGGATGTCTTTTTAACTGATTATATTCTTCTATGATCACAAAAATATTGACTTTAATTATCCATCTGCCAATATTTTTTTTGACAAACTACTGGAAATTTGAGATGCTTGCATTAGGCAGATTCTTGAACCAATTATTTATTCTATTTTTCAAAGAAAGAGCAAAAAGTCTGATTCTAACATCATCTTCGTCAATCCCAAATAGGTCCAGATAATTCTCAAAACCTTGAATATGTTTTTGGGTAGTGATGTTATTATTTTCTCCATCAAACCTGGGAAGAAATTTGTAATAGTTATCAGGGAAATCATCGAGTATAGGAGGTAAAATGAGGGGCTTATATCTATCAAGAACTTTACAAGGTACAGGAATATGCATAGGGATTGTAAGATCAGTCTTGATTATTTTAGGCTTCTTAATTGGAAAATGATCATCATAAGGTTTAGAAGAAAGCTGCTCAAAGGGATTAGGAGAATTAATATTTACAATCTTTAAAGGAAAATAATTAAAAACTAATCTAAGATATTCTCTAAAATACAATAAACATTGAAAAAATTTCTTAATGAGAAAGAACATGATGTCTTGGATTGTAATCCAAGTTAAAAGCCCGATCTTTCCATATAGTTCTTTTAGGTTCATTCCTCCAGTGGAGTCTTCATTGTGAAATTGATTTGAAGTCACCAGGTCGATGATTTTAACCTTTGTGTGTCTGATCACTGTCCACCATCATAGATTAGATCTGAACCTGTAAAATATTTTATGAAGAAAATGTTAGTCTCCCCAGTATGGTTGCCAATATGTTATCACTCAGTAATTTCTCAAGGTTAAAGAAAGAACTCACCAAGGTAACCACAAACCTACTTTTAAGCTTTAGGATCTAGCCCTCTTAATGCTCAGAGAGGGCTCTCTCTATAAGATTTAACTTTCTTTTTATATCTGATTTTAGGCTAGTTATATGGAGAAAATTGGTTTTGGGGTTTTTATTTGATTTGGTGGGGAAATAACTTACTGGGATGGATAGCTATAGATCTATAACCCATTGGGCAAATGGAGTCAATGTGTCAAGCAAACAGATCAGGATCAAGGTCTAAAGGTAAATTTTCACAGGGAAAGATAATAGAGTCACTTCAGATCTTCAAGGTTGACGGTGAAATGGTTTTGATTGGGATAAAGAGAAATTAAGGGTTCTTAAATCTGGATAAGGAGTGAAAAGGTAGAGGTCAATCGAAATCAGGGAGCAATTAAGGCTTCCTTGGTCTGGATATCAGCAGAAAACATTTAAATGAAAATGAATCAATAACAAAGTGCTTTTAACAAATTCTGAAATAACAATTCCTGATTTCACATTAAAATTTAGAATACATTCATGAATGGATGGAAAACATAAGAAATTTGACAAAATGACAAGTGAAATACTTCACTGCAGTGGCCCAACACATGAATCCTGTAATATGATGCTTTATTTCCTTTGATCCAGTCTGCTGACTTGAACTTAATACAAAAAAAAACCCTTCAGGTTCAGAAATTATGACTACATAAATGATCAGCAATTAATCCACACTCAATACTTCAAATGATGAAGTATTTATACAAATTCTAGATTAGAATATCTTGAAAAAATATCAAGATTAGTTTACAAATATCTCAAATTGTATTACATAAATAGAACTTAAATAAATGACACTCAAAACTAATGAATCTATTTGGCACTATATTTATGGATTGATGGTGACAAAGAAGATAAATTCGAATTTGATATCAACTCTTAGTTGATGATGAGGCTTCCAAGTCATTAATTGTCTACTTCCTTTGTGCATTTTGCTCCAGAAATTCTGCAAACTTGGGGTCCAGTGATACCTTTTTATATCTCAATACTTGATAGATATATAAAATTGAAATAGGTTATTGTACATAAATATGTTATTGAGATAAACCTCTCTCAGTTTCCTAAAATTCTGCTTCAGTTGTTCACAATAAGCTCTGCAAAAATATGTATAAAACAGAACTTTGCACAGTCCGAAAAATAGGCTATGAATATGTGCATGTATCTCTCATTCTGTAATACCTGTGTAAAAAGTGAGATAGGTTTTTGTATATTGGCCCCTTAGGAACACAAACCTCATCCAATTTTTTAAATTTCATCTTCGATTGGCCACAATAGTTTCTACAAAACTATGACTTAAATATGAAATTTCTGGAAAATGTCCCTTTTTGCTTTGTTTTCATCTTTTAACCTTACTGTTATTTTAATTGTTTTTACTTTTACTTTGGATAAACTTCATTGTTGCTGGTGAAAGTGTTTCCATCTCTTTTTAACCATTACTTCCTCTGTATTTACTTTTACTGTTTTACCTTGACTCCTTTGTTTTTTCTGATTTGACTTTCACTCTGACTTTTATCTGATACACTTTAACTTTGATGCTCTTTGACTATTCTGTTTTCACTGTCACTGTAAATTCTTATTTCACTTTTACCATTCACTGTGAAAATTTATCTCTCTGTGTAAATGACTTCTTTTTGTTTTGCTGCATGGAATCTTTTGTTAAGGAATATCATTTAAAATTCATTTCCTTGTAAATTTTTTAGGAGTTAACAATTTTAACTAGCATTAAACTTTTTATCCCAATTCTCCTTTTGCTACTAACTTGGGAAAACTGAAGTTTTGATGTGCAGGGGGGTTTCTAGGGTTGCAGAAAGCTTTCAGAAGCTTTTGTTGGTCCTTATAGTTCTCGTATGTCTTCTTCAATGTTTGTAGCGGTCGAATTGGTTGGATTATATTGTTTTTTGCATTCAAACAGGGCGGCAACCTATTTTTCTCAGTCGGGAATGATTTTATGAGCGAATAGAGCAATAGAGGGCTTGAAACGTGTATATTCTGGTGTTTTAATAAATATTTTGATTTGAATTGTGTTTACATTTATTACTAGTCACTTCAAATCGGAAACAGTTTAGGCGTGGGGATGATTTACTGCTGAGCGGTTATCTCATTGTCAAAATGTGGTAAATGGTATTTCTTGAACGAATGCGATCCAATATAAAAATGACGCGTGGAGGAGAGAGAAAGTGTTGAAACAACTTAGATCGCAAATCTTATTTTGTTTAACAATATCGTTATTAAATTTGCGATGGGAGACCTAGGCCTTTGGATCTCGTAGGTGCATGCGGACGACTAGGATTAGTCGATGGAGTTGCGAAGTGATGGGCATGGGGCCTGAGAGTTCTTTTATGTGGAGGTTTGGAATTTATACGTTAAAACAAAGTTTTAACATAAAATTTTAATGTTAAAAGGGATAGGCGGATAGGCAGATTTTAATGTTTTACATAGCAAATGTAATGCATGCAGGTGTAATGTAAACATTAGGCGGGCTTAATATAAAAGGGATAGTTTAAACCTATGGGGAGCGGGGAATATATCACGTGGGAAAATAAACATAGGTTTAAAATGTAAAATATGGGTTTGTTTATTTAATATTCAATGAATTAATATAATACAGGATGGAAGGTTTATAAAGGAGTTAATACACTATATTAGCATGTTAATGAATGGGGAAACTAAAATACACTTAGTGGTAGTCATTCTCCCTTCACTAAAATACACTGGGGGCATTCGATCGCAATTTCTGAGATGTCATTCTCCCATCAGATGAGAACCTCTTGGAAGCCATGACTTCTTATTCGATATGATGAGTTGTCACGATGGAGTATAGTTTGTTTTCTTGTGTCAAGCTCCTTAAAAAATGAAACAAGGTTGTTGGAGCATGGTTCGTTTTCTTGTGTCAAGCTCCTTAAAAAATGAAACAAAGTGTTCAAAGATAGTTCTTCTTCTATGTCAACCTCGTTAAAAATGAATTAGGTCATGAGGATAGTTCTTTTAAAGTGTCAACCTCGTTAAAAAAATGAAACATGTTCCTGTTCAATTCGAGTCTTTGTTTAGATCTCTTAGAATCCCAGTCGAGTCTTTCGCCTGATGTCGTAATTTGAACCTTCCTTCCATCCACCTGTCAGTAACTAGCAGTCTACTCTGGTAAATGCACTGAAGCTTGGGGGGCATGTACCTTGAATTGAGTCACCATGTTAGGGGCATCCCAACTTTTTCAAGCATAGTTTATCTTTGTTTCAAGCTTGTGTAAAAATGAAACCAACTTCAAGCAGAGTTTCCTGATTTCAAGCTTGTGTAAAAATGAAACCATTCTTATTTTACCTCTCGTGATTGCCATTTTATCAGCTTGTTTTTCCAAATGAGCCTTGGTTTTCTCATTCCATCGTCACCATCTGCTTGGCCAATCATATGCCTTCACTTGATTGTTATACCCGTTCCCGAGGAACAATTGCAATGAGTGATTTTTTTAGCCAGCCTCTTCACTTTTATTATGTTTCGAGTAGTTTCACTATCACCAAAACCAGTTGCTACCCTTAATACGACTCGTTCCTCCAGGAGGAGTCAACTTTCAGCTCTTTTCTGCCTCTTAGAAATATAAAAGATTGCCGAGACTCTTGTCGTTTTGAACTCGTTAAAGGCTGCAAAACATCATCTGCCTAGTATACATTTTACCCCTTTTTTGAGCTGGGACAGATTATTTACGAAAAAGGAATACCTTTGCCAATCGTGACTAAGAGGTTCTCTCAGACATAGTTTTCTACCTTTTCAGATCTGTGAGGCTACCTATGAAAAGGGACTTGTTGGAGTTTTCTTTTCCGCTTCTTTTCAAACTCTCTAAACATGAAGAGATGTCGAGTTCTTCCTTTTTCAGACTCGTTAAAACTTAGATGACATGAGAAACCATCACCATGACATAACCAAGTTCCTTCTTCCTAGGGCTCGTAAAATGTACTAGGATGGATTTGTCCGAAGGACAAACATACATGACAAGCATATGTTATCCTCTTCAAGATTGTTTCCAAAAATAATTGGGGTACTTGCCAACAATGGCGAAGGAAAGTGGAACTAGTTCTCAGTCGTGTCGGCAGTATGTCGCTCTTGAACATGACACTCATATGCATTCATGTCGGGTTGGGGACATCTCATTTCGTCATTTTTTCCTCCATGGGTTTGGGTAATCTGTTTTTACCTCTCATATGCTCTTTGCCACGTAATCATGACCTCAGATCCCTTGATGTTAAATACTGCCAAATTCTAGAGTCGGGTCACTGATATGTTCAAGAGAAGTTTCCCTTTGTAGTTTTCAACCTTTGATCCTTTTTTCGGTCCTGATTCACTATCATCTTATTCCTCTGTCTTGTGTCGATGATGTAGGAAACAATATGGCCCTCCTTCGACTAGGTCACTTCCTGTTGACTTCAACTCATTATCCATGAAGTTGAACTAGAGACTCCCTTCCGGTACCTTGGAGCTTGCATGTCTCAATGGCAAGTTCTTTGTAGTCGACGAAAGGTCCTTATCATTGGCTTTCGATCGAGTGATTCTGCGGATGTTCAACACCAGATCACTGTTCACATTCTGTGGATTGTACTTGTTGTACCTTGAGAGCCATTGGCATTATTGGTGGTTTCTCTTGTTCCTGTTAACAACTTTCATCATTGGCTGGTAATTAGGTGACTTTCTTGAATGTTCGACTTCAGCTCACATATTCACATGCTTGAATTTGTACTTGTTCAGGTCAAGAACAAGCACAAGACCCTAGGTTTTGTTTGATGAAATCCAGGCTGCGGGATATTTTGGTTTATCATGACTATATGCATGACTCTTTTGATTGGATGGCTGTTGTTATCACTCAATAATTTCTCAAGGTTAAAGAAAGAACTCACCGAGGTAACCACAAACCTACTTTTAAGCTTTAGGATCTAGCCCTCCTAATGCTCGGATAGGGATCTCTCCACAAGATTTAACCTTTTTTTTATATCTGATTTTGGGCTAGTTATATGCAGAAAATTGGTTTTGGGGTTTTGATTTGATTTGGTGGGGAAATCACTTACTGGGATGGATAGCTATAGATCTATAACCCATTGGGCAAATGGAGTCAATGTGTCAAGCATACAGATCATGATTAAGGTCTAAAGGTAAATTTTCACAGGGAAATATAGCAGAGTCACTTCAGATCTTCAAGGTTGATGGTGAAATGGTTTTGATCGGGATAAAGAGCAATTAAGGGTTCTTAAATCTGGATAAGGAGTGAAAAGGTAGAGGTCTATTGAAATCAGGGAGCAATTAAGGGTTCCCTGGTTTGGATATCAGCAGAAAACATTTAAATGAGAACCTCTTGGAAGGGTACCGCATGCAGGTGTAATGTAAATATTAGGTAGGCTTAATATAAAAGGGATAGTTTAAACCTATGGGGAGCGGGGAATATATCACGTGGAAAAACAAACATAGATTTACAATGTAAAATATGGGTTGGTTTATTTAATATTCAATGAATTAATATAATACAGGATGGAAGGTTTATAAAGGAGTTAATACACTATATTAGCATGTTAATGAATGAAATGAATGGGGAAACTAAAATACACTTAGTGGTAGTGTAAAAACATGTTTTTATGCGGGATTTTCATAGTGGGGGTCCAATATCAACATTTTACACTTTAAAACTTAGGATAAGTGCATTTTAGGGATTTTTTTACTTTTCCAAAGGTGAATATGCATTTTGACTTAGGAAAAGGGGTTTTGGTAGGGAAAAATGATTGATGTTAAGGGAAAGGGATTTTTTTATTTATTTATTTATTTATTTTTTAATTTTAATTTTATTTTTTTTCCAAGGGGAAAGGTTTTAATGAGGTAGAATCAAATACTTTGATGCCAATCAGTCATTAAGATGTGGGTCTGGTCCCACCAGAAGTCAGAGAAATGCTTTGAGTCTTCATGACTGATGGATTTAGTACTAGAACACATTGTGGGGAGGGAAATTAGTAATATGCAAGATGATATTTATCCATGACTTGTAAAACTGATTTCTTCCTACGCATCATTTATTCTACCATTTTTTCCTTTATTTGCATGGGTGTATTTGAGCTTGCAAACCCTTATTTAGTTTTCTTTTAAAACATGAAACATTTGTTGGCACGTTTCCAAGACAGAAAATCCGTACAACACTGTTTAACATGCTTTTCAAGGCAAGTACAACGCTATTTTCGAGGAACATATTCAACAATAAAAGGCACGATTTTCGAGGCAGCTTTTCTAGGCACAAAAATTGAGGAAGCAACTGTTGTAATGTCTGTACAGTTCCATACAATACCACACAGGCATAATCTGGGCATGTTTTTCTAGGCGGCAAGTATAGTATTTATAGCTATATTTTATCCTGTAATTTTCTATTTGTTGTTGGCACGATTTTCAAGGTTGGAGGTTGACACGGAAATTGAGATAAGTGGGTTTTGTATTTGTTGTAATTTTTTACTGTGTTTTGCTGTTCACAGTAAAAGCATATTCAGAAATAAAGAGAGCTTTCAAATTGGTTTTCCCCAAGAGTTGCAGGGGGTTTTTCTAGAGTCATATTGACCAAAAATCAGTGTGTCAAAATTCTGTGTGTGGCTGATTTATTTTTATGAGTTTTTATTTATGCATTTCAACAGTGTGAAATTTCCAGGATTTGTGTTTTCATAAAATATTTATTTTTCCAGCTTGTTGAATGTATGGCTATGGGAATGGGCATTTAACTTTATGGGAGAAATAAGGAGAAAATGAAAACCGGGGTTGGGAACATAAATTTTTACATGGTATTAGAGCCTGTTTGCTAAAAAATGCAGTTTGAGACAGTAAGAAGAAAAATTACAGCGTGCTTATTTTTGACACAGAAAATAGTACCTTTACTACAACAGTGTCATTTTCAATTTATTAGGACAACAAGCATGTCTTTGGGCTTGAGGGTGGAGGATAGGTTGGATGGGCATAGAAACTATAGTGTATGGAAGGAAATAATGCAGAGCATCTTTAAGGAGGTAGAAGTCTGGGGTATAATGGTGAATACCCAACAACACCCTGTTAATGTGCCTACTGATGTTGTTCAGTTGGCAGAATTTAATAAGAAGAATAACAAGGGTAAGAGACTGATTCTAGATGGTATTAAAGACCATGTAATTCCTCATGTGACCAATCTCTACCAGAGTACCAATGAGAACAGAAAAATGGTCCTAAGGGAGAAGCTGAATACCATTAAGATGAGTAAGACTGATAGTGCTACTAGATATCTCACAAAGATCACTAATGTGAGAGATGCGTTGGCAGAAGTTGGAGAGGTCATTCCACCCTCTAAGTTGGTGCAGATTGCAGTGAATGGCCTTCCTAGTTCATGGCTGAACTTTGCTAATGGGGTTTGTGCACGTGAGACCCTTCCCACTTGGGAGAGGTTCTGGGATGATTGCATATAGATAAAAATCAGAAAGAGCCAGCTTGGCGCAGCCAAATCTGTTGAGCAGGATGAGGATGTAGCACTGTTAGCAGGAGGCAAGAAAGGAAAGGGAAAGAAGCAAGCTTCCACAAGTGGTAGTGGGGGAAAAGTCAAAGGTAAATATAATCAGGTGAACACACAAAATGACTATTCCAAGGTGAAGTGTTGGAATTGTTAGAGGATGGGACACTATGCAGTTGAGTGTCCAGAGAAGAAGAAGAAGGGGAAGAACAAGACCATGGCAGCATCAGTAGAGATAGATGACTTTACAGATAGCTTTGACAAGGAGTTTGGGTTCATTGCTTGTGAGTCCACTAGTGCAAGATCACCTGCCATGGAGGGTGAGAGGGAGTGTGCATTTCCCTCCACTGGCAGAGCATCTTCAGGTATTTGGTATGTTGACAGTGGAGCTTCACGTCACATGACAGGAGTCCATGAGTACTTCTTAGAGCTTTTAGAGAGTGGCACTGATATAGAGGTAGTACTTGGAGATGACAACGTTGTTAGAGCAGTCGGTGTGGGGACATTGACATTTGATAGGGAACCCAAACCTCCCTTGAAGGTGTCAAATGTTCTATATGTGCCAGGGATGAGGAAGAACCTCATATCTGTCTCAGCATTGGAGGACAGAGGGTATGAGATATTGTTCAATAGAGGACAAGTCCTTATATATCCTAGGGGCGCTCCAGCTGATTTAGCTAGAGTGATTGGTGTGCGCCATGCAAAGGTGTACAAGTTCGCATTTCAGCCCCTTTTGGCATTGAGTAGTAGTACCTGTAGTAGAGCTAGCAATTTATAGCTGTGCGAGATTTGGCACTGCAGGATGGGGCACATGTATCGTGGAGCCTTGAGGACATTGCAGGATATCACTACAGGTGTGCCAAATTTCAGTAATGATCACATAGATACATGCAAAAATGTGCGATGGGCAAGTTTTCCAAATCCCCTTTTCCTAGCAGTGACAGCAGATCGACTGGGATACTTGATTTGATTCATTCTGACGTGAGTGGTCAGATGTCATATGAGTATTATGTTTTATTCATTGATGATCACTCCAGGAGGACCTGGATTTATTTCTTGAAGACCAAGAGTGAGGTCTTCAAGCGGTTACAGGAGTTTAGAGCTCTTGTGAAGACTCAGACAGGTCAGAAGATCAAGTCCCCTAGGTTGGAAAATGTGTTGAGATTCAACAAGATGATGAGCTTAGTGAAAAGTAAGCACCTTCACTAAGTGGGGCCCGCAGGCTATTTTTAGGTGTATGTCTATTTTTAGACATGGTGAGCATATTCTATAAGTTGCAGGATGCTATTTGTAGATGGTTGGTCAAATGTGAAAAATAGATGAAATTTTATTTTTAGAATATTGGGCGAAGTCTATTTATAGATCGTCGATCTAAAAATAGGTGCATGTCGATTATTATTAACCCTTAATAATAATCCGACAATAAACATCAACTTATTCTCTTAGAGCACTTTATTTCAGTGAACAGATTTGGAAAATCAGTGGGCTGAAGGAATTACGCAAGTCCTAGGGTTTATTGGTGGCTCATGCATGGAGGACTCAGTTAGAAAAGAAGTGGCAAAGTTATGACGGAGTTGGAAGAGTAGTTACAGGAGTTGTTATTTAGTTTAACTCAGTTAAGCGAGTTAAACTCAGTTGAGCTAGTTGTATCTAGTCTAACTGAAAGATACACTAGTGAGGATTAAGTGAATTAATTAGTTAATTAATTCACAACTAATAACTCACTAACAACTGAACAAATATAGCAGTTAACTACAATGCAGGTAGTTCCAGTGGAGTCCCAGTGGAGAGAAAGGTGAAAGGGTGAGATGGACTATCAGTTGTGACTATAGTGATGCATTCAATGCATCTGACACACATTGGAGTTGCCAATGAGGATTGCGCAGTCAAGGCAAGGCCAATTCAAATTCATTCAGGGGTATTCTTCAGCTGGGATTGGGCAGTGGAGGCAGGCTGTCAGGAGGCAAGAAATTGGTGCATGGAGATGCAAATTTCTGCATGACAATGTGTAATGAATCTACATTGTACTGAGAGCTTGACGTACTAAGCTTTGTATGAGATTATTACATGATTCCATTGATATACATAATATATGATAGTTGGGGTTTTTAGCTTTAAGCTTTCCCGTTATACAACTGTGTTATGTGCGATTGAATTTATTCACATGTTTGCAATTGAGTTTTAAATTTCCGCTAGTTTAACAGTGGAAGGATTCTGTATTTAGCAAGAAGATAAATATTTTTAGATCAGGAGAATCTGGTAATACATCAGTATTAATAAATTCCTACACAATGGAGGGGAGTACACCCTTGGTGAGTTTGTTGATTATTGTGCGGAGGCAGGCATTAGGAGGGAGTTCACAGTTCCTTACAACCCCCAGCAGAACGGGGTTGCGGAGAGGAAGAACAAATCCATCGGAGGGGCTTCCAAAGCCATGCTACATGATCAGGGGTTACCATTGTTTTTGTGGGCAGAGGCCTGAAACACTGCTATAGTTTTGCAGAACAAGAGTCTGCATCGTGCCTTGGGGCATGTGACTCTAGAGGAGGTTTTTTCTAGGAAGAAGCCTGATATTGGTCATCTTTGTATCTTTGGTTGTATTGCATACTCCTATGTACCCAAGGAGAAGAGGACCAAACTAGAGCCCACCGTATAGAAGGGTATCTTTGTGGGATAAAGTGAGACCTTGAAGGCCTTTCGGATTTATATTGCCGCATAAAGGAGATTTGTTGTAAGGCGGGATGTGAAGTTCGAGGAGGACAGGGCTTTCAGGAGGTCACGAGAGTTAGAGTATCTGGATCAGCCAGACCCTCACGAGCAGCTGAGAAAGTCGCACGGATCTAATGGGCAGGGATCAGGAGGATCCGGAGGTACATCGATTAGGGTGTCAGGGCCATCAGTGAGCAGTGGCTCGCAGAGTCAGAGGGGTGGTGCTTCAGGCAGCATGCAGAGCAGTCCGTAGAGCAGTTCACTAGGGAGTCTACTGATGGACAGTTCACGTAGTACTTCAACGTCTACATGTTTAGGTTCATGCAGGAGGATAACAAACAGATAATCAGGAGTTCAGACTCCTGATGAGGAGGAGGAGTTTCATTCTCAAGTGGGATAAGTGTGCTTAGGGAAGAGGAAGCCCAAGTGGCTTCCGGATACCTTGTGTGAGGCCACATCTGTTGCTGGGCCGAAGAGGCCGGTTAGAGGGAGAAGACCACTTGATAGGTTCTATAGCTATATGGAAATGGTTGCCAACATCATTGACTCTGAGCCTTCTAGCTATGAGGAGGCAGCTAGCCAGCAGGTCTGGAGAGAGGCCATGTAGGAGGAGTATTCTTCTATCATGAAGAATGATGTTTGGGAGGTGGCGCTGAGGCCTAAGGGAAAATCCGTGGTTACTTCCAGATGGATTTACAAGGTAAAGCATGTTGCATATGGCAGCATTGAGAAATTCAAGGCAAGGTTTGTGGCTAGAGGTTTCTCCCAGGTAGAGGGAGTAGATTATGAGGATACCTTCACTCCCGTGGCTCGATATACTTCGATTCGCTCCATCATATCGATAACAACAGAGATGGGTTGGAAGATCCACCAGATGGATGTGAAGACCGCATTTCTCAATGGCTTCATACATGAGGAGGTGTACATTGAGCGGCCACAGGGCTTTGAGGTAGATGGGAAGGAGTCCCATGTGTGCAGACTGAAGGAGGCCCTTTATGGCCTGAAGCAAGCTCCCAGAGCTTGGTACTCCAGGATAGATACATACTTGCAGGAGATGGGTTTCATAAAGAGTGATGCAGATCTGAACGACCTTTAATTTATTGTGATAGGTGAGAAGCCTCTCTTTCTGGTGATGTATGTGGATGACTTGGTCATTACGTGTGCAGAGAGAGACTCATAGAGAGCTGCAAGAGAGATCTTGCGTCGGAGTTTGAGATGAAGGACATTGGCTTGATGCATTGCTTTTTGGGTTTGGAGGTGTGTCAAGAGGAGGGGCATTTCTTCCTGGGACGGGGGAAGTATATTTTGGATATCCTTAGCAGATTCCACATGGAGGATTTTAGACCCATGTCGACACCGATGATCACCAACTGGAAGAAGCTTCACACTTCAAATTTCGAGTTGGTGGATCCCATATTGTATAGACATCTGATTGCTTCCTTGATGTATTTGGTCAACACTAGACCAGATATATGTTTGGTAGTCAACACGATGAGCCAGTTCATGTGTGAGCCCAGGAGGGTGCACTGGTTTGATTCAAAACACATTTTGCGGTACTTGCAGGGATAGTGGAGTATGGTATGGATTATAGGCAGGGATATGGAGTGAGATTGGCAGGTTACACTGATTTTGATTGGGCAGGTTGTGCTTTTTATAGGAAGAGCACTTCAGGGTGCTGTTTTGGTTTGGGTTCAGCAGTGGTGTCGTGGTTCAGCCGAAAGCAGCAGTCAGTAGCATTGAGTTTAGCGGAAGCAGAGTACATGGCAGCCAATATAGCTAGTTGTGAGGCCATCTGGCTTCACAAGATGTTGTTTGGCTTATTTGGTTAGCCGTTGAGACCTTCAGTGATATACTGTGATAATCCAAGTTGCATTAAACTCATGGAGAATCCAGTATTTCATGACAGGTCAAAGCATATCGACATCAGATATGACTTCATCAGAGACTATGTTTAGAAGGGAGCTGTGAAGCTTGAGTATATTCCCACTGATGAGCAGGTTGCGAATATTCTTACCAAAGCCTCACCACGGGGCAAGCATGTCTACTTCAGAGACAAGATGGGTGTGGTGAGGAACACCTTACTCGGTAAGAGGGAGTGTTGAAATTTGGTTACCGGAGGACAGGTGGTTCCCCAAGGCTTTGATCTTTAGCCTAGGGAAAAGTGTCCAAAAGAATTTATTTTTTCTCCTAAAGTGACTTTATAAAGTTATAAAGTCAAATCTAATTTAAAAGTGACTTTAAGTAATAAAGTTACTAAGTCTAATTTTAAAGTGACTTTTATAAAGTCAATGTGAAATTAGAAAGTGAAAAGTGACTTTGGAAATAAATGACTAAGTGGGTCTTTATTAAAGTGGGGTGAATTAAAAAATAGAAATTGAGATTTAAATGAGCATTTAATCTCAGCCCTAGATCTAAAGCTATCTCAGCCATTAGATTCAGGGATTCCTCAAAAGTCACTTAGGGTTAGTTTAAAGGAGGAAAATGAGGGAAAAGGTCATTCATTCTTTCATGAGTAGATTGTGAGAGGAGAAGAGAAAGCTGAAGAGAAATTTCTGAGCAGTGGGAGAGCAGCAATAGCTACACAGAAAATCCGTACAACAAAAGGGCACATTTCCCAAGGCAACATTTCTGTACAACAACATTTATTGGCATGTTTCCCAAGACAGAAAATATGTATAACATTGTTTAGTATGCTTTTCAAGGCAAGTACAACACTATTTTCTAGGAGCAGATTCAACATAAAAGGGAACGATTTTCGATGCAGCTTTTCTGGGCACAAAAATCGAGGAAGGGGTTGCTGTAATGTCTGTATAGTACCATACAGGCAGAATCTGGGCACGTTTTTCTAGGCAGCAAGTACAATATTTATTGCTGTATTTTTTCTTGTAATTTTCTGTTTTCTGTTGGCACGATTTTCAAGGTTGGAGGTTGACATGGAAATCGAGATAAGTGGGTTTTGTATTTTTTGTAATTTTTTACTGTGTTTTGCTGTTCACTGTAAAAGCATATTCAGAAATAAAGAGAGCTTTCTAACTGGTTTTCCCGAAGAGTTGTAGGGGGTTTTTCCAGGGTCATATTGACCAAAAATTAGCGTGTCAAAATTCTATGTATGGTTGATTTATTTTTCTGAGTTTTTATTTTTGCATTTCAACACTGTGAAATTGCCTGAATTATTGTTTTCAGAAAATATTTATTTTTTCAGCTTGTTGAATGTATGGCTATGGGAATGGGCATTTAACTTTATGGGAGAAATAAGGAGAAACTGAAAACCGGGGTTGGGAACATAAATTTTTACATGGATTTTCTTGTGACATCCTCTTGTGTTGTTGAGCTTTCCATGGATTCCATATCTGAGACATCTTTTAGGGAGAGGCGCATTATGGCCATGCGTAAAATGATTAATGTTGAACGAAATCGAGGTATGCAATGGCAATGACGTAATGGGTGATCGCCAGAACACATCCGACACAAATACTGGGCTACTCGTAGGCCGACATAGTATACACGGTTAGAAGGATACCATCTTTGAAATAGATCTAGGGCTGCACAGTCAGCGATGAAATGATTGCGTTCGTCACAAAGTGCAGAACGTTGGATGGGAAGAAGAGGGACAAACAAGAGTCTTTCAGGTGATTGCCCTACCTCTTGTAGGTACACTATGACCCAAGGTTCTTCCCCATTTGTCTGCATGGGGGATCCTCTAGATATGATTTGTTTAGGGCATGTAAGGAATCCCTATATCGCAACATTTCTAGGAAATGATGAGTGTAATGCCCATAATTGTTGTAGATAGCGCATGCATGGTTGTTACGCAATGTTTTGTCTTGATTTTTTGTGGCTGGTTCCTTTTTACGGGAACTTGTGGCCATGGTATTTATTTCTAAGCTTAGGAGAGGTTTTAATTCATCCAAATCTGGGAAAATATTGGTAGGATGGCCTACAATATCGCACAATGCACAAGGTTGTATTTCCCTTGGCATGTTGGGGTTTCTATCTTTTTCCCTTTTTTGTGGGTTTTCCTAATCACTTTAACCGGCGTTGCTACGGGAATATCTCTAACCGGTGTTGCCTCCTTAGGAGGGATGGGGGTTATTCCTGTAGATGTAATTCCAGTGGCTACCAACATGGTTGGTGGAACCAGGTACTAGACAAGTATCACAAAAGACATGTTTGGCAATGTTATCATTGCCAATACCTGTTGTGACACAAAACCAAGTGGAGGGTATATAAATGGAGTTTGGGAGATGGCGTAGGATATAAAATCTGTGCCTGTGACCTCGGTTTTGTTACTACTAGTCTCCGTCTCCTGGTTGGTTTCAGTGTTTGATGATGACATGATGCACATCGGGGCCCTTGTGATATCAGAGAATGATTCTAGTATGAGAGGGGGATCTCCTAGGAATGATCCAAGGATAGATAATGGTTTGAATTGGTATCACATGAGCGATTCTATAGATGTGTCTACATAGGATAGAATGACATCAACATTCGTCATGGGTCTTTTGTCATGGTATGTCAACTGGTCAACGATGATGATGTGATCCTCGTGGGGAAACATCATAATTCAGAAGATGGAGGATGCTATGGCAGACATGACGTACATATAAATCCACCCAAGGAGTATATTGTAGTCAAGTTGAGAATCAAGGACCTCAATATCTATAAGTATCGTCTTGTCGGCCAAGCTGACCGAGACATTCTGATAGAGATCAACAGGGGCAGAAGGGCGCTCGTCATATGCTCTGATTGTGATGTCGGATGGCTTTATTTTGGGAGATCCCAACTTTTTCCAAACTCTTTTTGACATGATGCATGTAGATGCACCCTCATCAATGATACATCGGTGTATAGTGATGTTTTTACTGACACCGGTATTTGGAAGGCGACCAATGAAGGAAGCCTGGGGGTGGCTTTATCTAAGTCAAAATCCATTAGGCGTGAATTGGCAGGGTCGATGGCCCCTAACGTGGAAAGTAAGGCTTTCCTTTGCTTTGGGAAATATTGCAGGACCTCTAAAGCTAACATGGCAGCGAGAGATTATGTTAAATCATCCACGATGCTATAGTTATGGGCCACTTTGGAGTGGTGTCCTACTTGCCTTGTTGGACCCTTAGCCATCTTTGGCAGCGGTTCAATAGGAATTTTTGATATGGTTATCGGTGCGGTAGGTGCACTCGTGCCAACCCCTAACGAATTGGTGTCTAGAGGGGTATCATAGCTTCTATTTCATGTTTGAAAGAAAATTTCCTTGCCAGTCATATAGATTTCGTGGTTGTTGTTCTCGGAATCATTTGGGGGTGGTTGTTATTGTTGGGTACTAAGCGCCCCTTGGTGGGTGAAGGGATCCTGTGTTATAGTTGTTTGCTGTGTAGGTCCCCCCTGTCCTCGGTTACCTTGGAGCTTCTTTAGCTCAGGTAGTCCAGGAAAATGATGAGTGTAATGGCCATACTCACCACAAATATCACAAGAGTGGTTTGTCCATAGATTAGGCCTCTTGTTCTGCCCTTGGGAGTTATTTGGCTCCTGGTGTTGATTTTGGTTGGGTTTGCCCCCAGCCTGAGTCGCGGAGGGAATTGTTGGTTATTGCCCCTTGTCCAAGATCTCTGTTTTGTTTATTTTTTGGATTTTTTCTTGCCGCATTAGGTGGATGACTACGATTCTACTGGTCGTAATACTTGCGCGGTTGGGCCTGAGAAGGTTTCACGAAGTTCACCGATGCATTATTTTGTAGCGATGGGTTTTGTATTGGGGAGGGGAAATATTGGGGTCCCTGTCCCTGGTTTGTATATGGTTGCTGGGGGGGAGATCTTCTGTCAGCTTTCCTCGCTACGTATTGGGTCCCCTGCGAGGGAGGGTACCATCCTCCCTACTGATGGTGATATGACGACGCCTTATTGGTCATATTCTGTAGAGGTGCAGGATGACTCTGATGGTAGCCTGGTTGCGGGATGTTTAGGTTAGGATCATACGAGTAACCTTTGTACGGGATACTACTGCCTAGGTGGCTTTAGGTCAATGACCCGATCAATTCGTCTGTAGTATTCGACGCACCTAGAAATTATTTGTAAGTTTGCGGGCATGGGGCGTTAGGCAAGATGTTGTAAATGTATCCCGACTGAGTGTATATCGGATTGAGTTGTTGGGCTTTACTAATGGAATCCTCCTCGGAAGTAGGTCCTTGGTTTGCCACATCCTTTGAAATATCTGCTGTGAGAGTCTTCAAAAATAGGTCCAGTAAAACTCTATCATTGAGTTTGGCTTCCACGTCGTCGCCATTCATGGAGATGGCCCGAGATATGGATGGCTGGTTTTTTCCTAAAATGAGTTAGTAACTCCTTTCTTGAATCGTGGTGGATGGGTAACTAAAAATACGTGGGGAACATAGTACCGAGGGCACTAAAGGTTCCATGTGAAGCAGAACGCTGCTCCACATACCATTTCACGATTGGTCCGGTTAAGGTGCACTGAAATAGTCTTAGTCGAATACTATCATCAATAATACTATTTGACGAACACCATAGGTGGAAATTCATTACATGATTTCCAAGGTCTTCGGCTTGGTTCCCTTCAAATTTTGGAATTTACGAAGGGAGCTTCGTGGGCATGGGGGGCCAATTGGGATTGTGTGCAATGGGATCGTTTGTTAACTTTGATAGATCTTAGAGATTTAATGATGCTAGGAAAGGTAACTGAGTGTTGAGTTCCATTATGGACTGTGAAAATACAGGAATCTAGTTGTGTATGGGAGGTGTCTGGGGGATATGACCCTGTGACGTACCCAACTATGTGTTTTGTTGGCTCCCCAAAGGGGTAGCACTATTCTGCCCTCTAGGGTTTGTGGGAGGAGTGGTGTGTGGTGACCCTGAGGGGGTTTCCACAGGTGCGGCGTTGGGTGACCCTCGGGGGTTTCCAACTAAAGATTCCCTAATAAAAGATGAACCAGTAAGGGTGGTTGTGTGTTGTCTTTGGCACCTGAATGGAAAAAGACCTGGCACCCCTCCCTCTAATGGGGGGAGGTCCAAAAAAATTATAGATCGACGAGTACCGTTGGGTCCGTTATGGTGTCGAATCAGTTTAATTTTGGAAATATTTTTTAGTTTTTCTGAGAGGAAAGAGATTATTATCAAAGAAAAATGCAATTACATACAAAAGACAAAGCGAAAAATAAAAGGCAAATTTCTTCCTTAGATTAATCCTATGTGATTAGTTAATCAAAAAATATGGTTTTGGTTGTTTCATGTATGATACTCAAAAATCCTAGAAGACCTAATGTTCCTCACACTCTCAAATGTAACTGGGCCTTGCGAAGATATCTTCTGGTGGGTAGTATGGTTAACGTCCCTAAGGAACTGGCAATGCCTTCCAGTAGGTGAAGAATCAACCAAGGTAAAGGTAAGAGGATATATTGCTGCCTGCACCGTCACCTATAGGGAAGGATGCCCTAGATTTGGCTACTAAAGTACCATCATCCCACGTGAGAATGCGAATCTTGAGCTTCTTGGTATTCAGTGACCAGTACTGAGCATTAGATGGGTCAGGTAGCCCCAAATAGTACCGCACACACTAGGCCTAGATTGGTCTTTGTGGCGCTCGGTAATTCTGTTCCGTGGTCGGATAAATGAATTTTAAGCTCCCTAAACAGTCAACTTCTATGTTTTAAGAATGTAAAATTACCATGGCGGCTTATTGGAAGCCTACCCCCAATGGTCGTAACCTGAACTATTAATTCTTTTGTGGCCCCTATGGGGAGATTTTAATGAGTTCAATTAATGGTTAGTTTTAAGGAGTCTTACTTTTCTTATGGTGTGCCTTGGTGAAGTGACGGTAAGAAGAGGATGAAGGGCCTATCTTACTGAAGCTTCGTGTGTGTAATGAAGTGTACAATCAAAATGTTATTGTATGTGGATATGATATGATCCTTTACACTCCCTCCTAATTACACTATGTTTGATTGTTCCTTTCTGAAAGTAAACAATACGCGGATAACAAGCCGCTTACAATTTTGCCTAATTAGATTAAATGTTGCACTATAGGGAGATGGAAAAATATCAAAAGAAAGCATTCATATGTGTACCCAGGATCACCAAGGGGTGCAAGGGTGGCAAAGATTACTTGCCTTCTTTGATACTTTGATCATAGTCTCGGATCCTAATGCAAAATTTAAACTAATCTCAATGCAAAACTTTGAAAAAATGAAAACTAGTTAGAGATGCATGGATATGGACCACTTACTTCTTGCTAATTAATCCTATTTGTTTGGTGTCTATTATCAATAATTAGTTCATTCAGATAGCATGTGTGTATTTAAAAACCACTCACTTTCCTCCTAATAAAACTATGTGAATTTGTGATAATAAACTAAAATTAGAACTATGTAATAGCTAAGCTAAAGTTCAGCCAAAAACATGTCCGAACAGTCAAGAAACACCATAACATAGTGATGGAAGATATATTATAGGCTGCCAATCACTTTAAAATTGCAAAAAATGAAGAAAATTAGTGAAAAAATGGCTCACCGATTTCTGTGCCGGTTATGTTTACACAGGCACGCGGACCTGCGCGTCTGTCTAAGTTGAACGTGTGCGGTTTTGTTGTGCACGGAAATTCCTCCTTCTCTGAACTGAATCTCTTCACAGAGGGTGAATGAGAGAAGTTGAGGAGGAGGAGAAATGGTCCTGTAGAAATCCTAAGCAGAGGAGAGGTTCTGCAAAACAACAACCACTTAGCTTAAGAGGAAAAAGAAGTGGAGTCGCCAATCCTATATTGGTGTATTTGACACAAGGGTGTGCAAAATGCATTGGTGCTTGGTAGGGGTGATTTCTATCCTATAAGAAAAGTCACAGGGAAAAAATAAGTTGTTAGATGGTTAGTGAAACATCATAACTTGTAGAAAAACTAGTTATAAAACGTAACACACTACAAAAGAGGAGGAAACAGGAAATAACGAATACAAATATAAAACAAGCTCAATAGCGAGTTTTAAAAAAACTAATAATACCAACAGAGAACTAATCTCCTTTTATTAGTTGCCAGGGGTAAAAAAATAAGTAGAACGCTAAAACACTCGCAGTGAGACCTTGGAGCTATGGAGCTCTAATACTCAAAGCAAAGGGGACTTTTCCCTTAAGCTGTTTTCAAGCCTCTCTCTTCTCCTCGAATGAGTGATCGGATAACGGACAATTGATGCACTTCTCCTTTGGGACTGATATGTTGGATGGCCAACAAATGAATCCCTTCACTCCTTTTCTGCTTGGATGACACACTGTTGGTTTTCTCATGGGCAATTTGGCCAGCATAACAATGTGTTCTAAAATTTCTTCTCATGGTGGTCTTTTATAGGTAAAATTCAAATCTTCTTCCCTCTCTTGGTAAAATTGTGGATAGTGACACAAGAGTGGAGGTTGATTCCTTTGTGTGCTCACTTGAGGTCTCAAGGTGTCTCTAGGCGGTTGTCTTTGGTGGCCTTGAGTGGAGAATATTCTTCCTGAAGCATGCAAAGTGGTCCCAGATAGTGACCTTTTGCCCTACCCAGGACCGCGATGGCTTTTTGAGGGATAGTCGCAGATATTTGCGCTACTATTGAAGAAAAGGCCGCGCGGATCGCTTTGTGCAGTGCCTTTTGTGTGCGACTTAATAATTTTGCCTTTTGACCTTAGAAAAAGTTAAAATTTCCAGATTTTGTAATGTTTTTCCATCCTGTAAATCCTTCTGCTTGACATTTCATGATGTCCTTCGCCTGCCCGATTTTCCAGTGATAAAAACTGCCATAAAAAATATCTATTATTTCGAAATCAGTAGTTGTGTATTCATCCAATATACACTGTGACACCTGGTAATCTCCCCATAGGTATGATCTTTTTTTTTGATTTTCCATCCTTAGCTGAATTGGTGACCATTGTAGCTTCGACTTACCCATCATTTCACATGTATGCTTCGTCAAGACATTAGCATCAGATCCTAGATCCAGAAGAACTTGGTCTATCTCATATTCTCCTAGTTGCGCACTGAGCCTCATTTATCTTCCAGTTCTCTCCTGGATATGCACGTTATTGACTGCACGCATATCTCTTCGCGGTGCTTCTTTATATGCACAGGAGTCTGTCAAATCCTAAATTCCTTCTTCAACCTTTTGATCTCTTAACCATTTCATACAAGTCTGCAGAAAATACCTTAAAATACTTACTTGATTTGCTGACTCATGGCCTTGTGTCAGAGCTCGACCTTGCGTCGGAGCTCGGATTTCTATCATAGTTGATGACACTTCATAGTTACTAGGCCTTAGCTGTGCACTAGACACTGAAGCTCCAACATCCATAAAACTTCACTTTGCTTCCATGAATACTCCTTTTTCTTTATGAATATAAAAAACAATAATTTTCTTTGTAGTCTTTCTAACCCATGCACCTAGATTTTCAAATTCCTTCTTTCCATCCTCCTTATCACTAACAAACGCAGCTCCACTTCTAGTAACAATACGAATTTTAGGTTCATCAATCCTCCTTTCAATAGTCATCACTTGAATATTCTATGTCGGTTGCTGATTCCTCTTTTCTTGCATCTTCGCCATAAGTATAAGACATTATTCAATTACATGGTCAAAAGATTTACAATACTTACATGTCGTAGTGGGGTTTTGACAATCTCTTGCAAAATGACCTGGCTGGCCAGAGTTATAGCAAATTATATGTCCACGTCCTCGAATAGCTCTACCTCCTTGACCTCTTTTTTGGTAGCCTCCTCGAACACCGCACTGTCCATTATCCTCGTGTCCATACTCTTATGGTTGAATTATATAGTCATTAGTACTACACTCCATCATTAGGTCATAACTTAGACAATTATTTTCATCATGTCCTACTAATTACAGAATTTTCCAAATAGATTCTTTAGAGTCTGTACATATTTATGCAACAGGTAACATTCCTTTGAGCGATGTTGGCCGTTGGTCATGCATATTTTTCACCACAGGTTGGATCCTGTGTTCAAGGGATTTGGTGCCCCACTAACCATGTAATCCTGAAAGACAGGGCACTGCTCTTTAGAATGGCCCTCCTATTTTCACTTTATACACCATACTTCTTCTCTAACTTCTTTACCTTTCTTGATGTCTTGTAATTACAGAGTCAAGTTCTCCAATTGATTTTGGATCTGTTGCATACCTGCATTAATATTTCCTATAGGCGAAGCTTCCAACTTCATTTCAATCTCCATAGCTTCGACTTGAGTTCCTATCTTTTTCAACATCAATGGAAATTTGATATATGGTAGTAGTGCAATTATAAACCACTCTTGATGTTGATGCAAAGATATGTCGAAGCTCACCTGATCCAATAGTAGCTTAAAGCTCTTATGCAACTCCCAGACAGACTCAGTAGGCTTTTGTTTGATTTCTTTCAACTCATTGATGCACTGCGACTTCGACTTCTTAAACTCTCCAACCAATGTTGTTTTAATGTCTCTAAATGTTATGTTCGGATTAGTTGAAAAATTCATATACAATTTCAATACTCTATCACGCAATGTCATAACGATTTGCGCCTTATTTATATTTTCATCATCGACCTGCTTTGTTGCCCATACAACTTTGCATAAAAACGAAAACTGCTCTAGATCCTCTATTCGAGTTCCTCTGAGAAAAGGTAACTTAATATCGTCAAACATACCTATTCTTGGGGTGAAACAGGGAGGGAGATGGGGGTGGTGGGTAGGAGGGGTAGGGGGAGCAAGGAGACCATCGACACCATGACTATTACTGGATTTTGGCTTCGATTAACTCTCAAGATGGAAGGGGGTATACTGCAAAGTTTCCTGGGTTGGATTTATTCTCTTTCACTTTTAGATTCTCTCAAAAGGGGACTATAATCAGTTTCTACTAAGGTCTTCAGATCTTGTCCACGATATATCTTTCTGGTATCTACTTTGTATCTCTTTCCACTTCGCGTTACACTGGTCTCTGGCTCAGATTTACTTTTACTTCCTCCAAACATAAGTAAACTAGCAATCTGATTGCATCTGTAAAACCCCCTTTTCACATAGAAGCATCTTAATCCATAGTTTCAAATATTTAAGATACTTACCTCGCGGTCCTTTGAAGAATCTTTATTCTGCTTCATCGTAGGAGATAGTCGAGTCTACTGCGAACTTAGTAATGAATCCTCTCAAGATATTATCAATCCAGAAATCGACAACCCTTTAAATCCTGTTGTTAGTTCTCTTGAGTCGATGTATCAGCTCAGGAGTCCACATTGTAGGTTCGTCATTCTTAAGACAATCTTTTCTTTCAGTCAACCTTGATATCCACTCGTGCAACTCGTTAGGAAAATAACCGAAGAAAATTTCATACTGCTCTGTGAAAGTATACCTATGTAACCACGCTTCAGGTGTCAAACGAGGGTTTCTATTTTCTTAATCTAAAAAATATCGCTCTTTAAAGACTATCAAATATTGAATTTCCTTCTTCGATGGGTTCCACATCCACATTTCCCTCAAACACATCTTGTTCCAAACAATGGAACCATTTGTTAGCTTTATTTGGGCTGACCCGGGTTCAAACTATATTGTGCACCAATAAAACCCCCAATCACTAGCCCTTTTGGCAATGACTTGCAAGCAAATCGTTGTGTCACCTGAAATGGTTTTGGGAGGATGCATAACCATGTTTCTGTAGCCTTGAGGGACTACAGGATGTGGTATTTTCTTATTATCTATCCTTACAACTTCATAAATCACTTCACAACATTTAATTAATCACATAAACATATCATATAATTCCATAAACCATTACTGCACAAAACTAATATGCAACCACATATATTAAGCAAGTATATATAAAAAACATGTAAGAACACAACATATCATGCACAAAACTTCTTCTTTAATACGATGAGTCTCAGAATACAATCAACCTCGACCTGCGCACTAAGTTGCAAACTCTTCCGAGGTCTCTATGATGAACGCTTAGCTAAAATGAGAGGGGGGTGAATCACTTTAGTACATTCATGGACATTTAAATACTCTTTTATCTACACCCATTAGCTACTTCATTTTATAAGCAGCTTAATACATAATTAATCAAGAAACTGAATGTGTGGACAACAAGTAATTAATCAGATTAAAACGTCACATCAACACATAATAATCAAGCACATAGACACCTGATATAAGTGGAAACCCATAAGGGATAAAACCACATATTGTTATTGTTGTGATGCAAAGGCAAGCTCCAACTCCCTCTCACCACTAATTTTATGTAGGATCTAACCTAGAGAAGGCTACTACCTCAAATTCTGCAAGCTACAACTTGCAAGGAAGCTCCAACTCCCATATATTTTCTGCAGGCTACAACCCACAGGAGGCTCCTACCTCAACCAACTTCAACTAGAAACCTATCAAGCTACAACTTGAAACGGAAGCACCAACTCTCATGTATTTTCTGCAGGCTACAACCCACAGGAGGCTCCTACCTCACCCAACTCCAACTAGAAATTTATCAAGCTAAAACTTGAAAGGAGACTACAATCTCCTCACTTAACATGAAACTAAAATGTTGAGTTACTTGGATATCAACTCTGTTACACTCCTTCTCCACTGTTGCCTCTTCATCCTTCATATCTACTTCATATCAGATCCTGATGTGCACAACATCTCTATCAGCTCTCTCTTATTCTTCCACTCTCCAACCTTCTGCATCTCTCTTACATTCTTCCGCTCTCTTCCATTCTGCAGCTTTCTAACATTCTTATGTGTTAGGGTCCTACGATAATAGGGTTCATAAAATTTTGAATTGAATTTGATAAGTCTTGTAAATATGCACATACCTTGCTTTCTGCAAGTTTTTTCCCATATTTTGAAAAAATGAAAAATAATAAAAAATCAAAAAGAGGGTAAAAGTCCTAAAAGAAAGATCAAAGGACTTAAAAAATATAAACCCCAAAAGAAAAGAAATAAGACCTGAAAGTGAGCAAGTCCAAATGCCACTACTTTAACTTTTTACTGCAAGAATAATGATTATGTGCAGAGTGTCAATAAATTCCATAATCCATGATCAATTAAATAGTTTAATCTTAACTTTTCATGTTTCAATTTCATGTTTTAGATAGAGAATAAAGATTTGTCAAACATTTTAAACTTGAAAAATCAGTAGATAGGTAGAGAATAATGAGGAGTTCAACAGTTTAATCTGAGCCCTCGGATGAAATAAGGTAGATCTAGATAGTTTTATGCTTTGAAATAAAATGTTTTAAGGTTGTAAGCCTAAATGCAACTGCAAAATGAAGAAAACATGTTAGAAATAAAAGTTGGGTAGGTAGAAAGCAGTGGAGCAGTCATGTAAATAATACATCACCAGGAAAAATAACTAATTTCCCATCCCCCATGAGTATTTAGTATTCTAAGCTATCAGTCAAATAGGATCAGAGCATTTCTCTGACTTTTGTTAGGACCGGACCCAAGGCTCTATGACTGTTTAGTTGAAAATATTGAGTTCTTATATTAAATCCTCATTTATCATCATTTACCCTTCATTCATATATTAAAACCCCTTTTTCCTAAGTAAAAACACATTCTTACTTAGTAAAATTGTAACCCTAGAATAATTAACTCTATCCCTTCATAAGCATTCATAAAAAACCACAAAATCACACTTATCCTAAGTATTATTGAAAGAAATATAAAGATGAGCAATGCTTGATTTTATATGATACTTAGAGATAATATGTATTTTGTTTTACATTTCACTCCCCTCTCATATTAACTTTTAACATATTTTATTAAATCCTTAAGAAATACCCTTTCCTAGTTATTAAATTCATTATAACTAAATACCCCAAAAACCCACTATTATAAAGTTTTGAACAAAGTATATTATCCCATGTGCGTAAATGAACAACCCAAAATAAAAAGCCCTTTGGTCTAAAAGATTATCATTATTCTGATGTATCCCCCCCTATAGTTTTTAAACTATTGAAAAAGGTTAAAAAACTATAGAATATAACAAACGCGCCCTTATATTTTAAACATTTCACAAATGTTTTAAAATAAAACATTTCTAACCCACCATATATTATACCAAGTCTAAAGCCCGAACCTTTGTATATTGTATTAAACATTATCATAATGTTTTAAACAATGATTAATCCCACCGTTGTGGAGAAATAGACCCATATATATATGTTTTAAACCTATACTCCTCAATTATATTATAAAGGTTTAAACACATATTAAACCATTCCGCTTGCGTAACTAAAGCCCGGTCCCACCTTTCTGTTCCAACGTAGCTCCTGAAGCAATCCTTACCGTTCACTTCAAACCTTTTGATCTGACGGTCGACGATTGATATCTCATAAAAAACATGCCCAACCGCTCCAATGTAAAATCCACGCGAAATAGGCAGTTTCATGTTGAACCCTCCCCTGCACGTGGCCCCTTCTTATTCGATCGTGTGGGTTTTGATTAAAACCATTTATCACTTAAAAGCCACGTGATAAACCACCGGTTTTCTACGCCTTTGTAATTCCAAAACTACCTTCCCGCCTAATAGTGACTCACATTCAATGCAGTTTCATACGTTTTAATAAAACCCTGGAAAAATGCTTTAATTTACTTCTTTTGCGCGTTTAAACTATTTTTTTGCTTCCCCCGATTGTGCAAAGCTGTGAAAGCCCCCGATAGCCATTTTAACGCACATAACCTCCTAAATTCACCAAAGAAGCCTGTAAAAAATTGTTGACGAGCTATATCGCTCTAGTTCAACCACTGAAGTTATCAATTCAACCAAAAGACTGAAGAAACCCTGATAAAACCGATACTTCCGTCAAAATAGGTATTCTTCTAAGATTCAAACCTGCAACTCAATTCAAAAAAAAGTTCTTAAAAGAAAAGAACCATTTCAAAGACAAGAAATCAAGTAATTAAATTGCCCAAAAGTCCCAGAAATAGGCCAAAATCTGGCAAAATTTTCCCAGAAACCCTAAAGTCCGCTGCGCACCATTTTCGAGGGAATTTATCAGTTTTTCACATTTTTAAGGGTCAGTTTCAAGATCTAAAGGCTAGAAATCCTCTGTAGGTGCCCTATATCTTCTGAAAATCCTTTTTCAACAGAGTTTTAGCCCAATTTTCAATCAAGAACTCAGAAAACCCCTGTTTTCTGTTTTAGACCAGTTTTTAGCCTCAGAAATTCATTTGAGAGACCTAATTGAGCATAAAATAAAAAAATTCCGTTTTCTGAATTTGCCTGATCAAGCCTCTTTTATAGTAAAATTTCCTTTGCAAACAGTTTAAACTTGCAGAAGCCAATCAAAATGCCTAAAAAATAGAGTGTAAACAAATCTGAAGGTTCTAAGACTCCTAAAGCTACTCCTGCCATGACTCCAAATACTGCAATTGTAGTCAACCCATCACAACCTCCACTTGTTGATATTGAGCATATTCCCTTAGCCGACATTGACTACAAAATAACTGATCCTATAGTTGAATTCAATCTGTTGGATATCCACAACTGGTGTTTTGAAAAATCCTTAGATGATCATGAAGAAGTTCGCATTTGGGAATCCAATTTACCCGAATATGTAGTCCCCCTAACTCACCCTTGTCAAGAAATTATCAGATTATGCCACCAGTACGACATTACTGAACAAAGAGCTATTGTGAATTCAAATAAAGAGGTCATATTTACCATCACTGCAGAGTCAATAAATCAAATGTTGCAGCTTCAACCAGACCCCCAAGCAATCCCATTGTCTATTAAAGCCCTCACTAAGTTACACATTAACTTAGAATTTCCTAAAAGGTTTATGATTTTCCAGACTTTCATGCCTTTGCATTTTGAAATTCCCAAATTAAACCCTCCATATTCAACTGCCAAGTTCCCTGAAGGATCAAGGCATGTAATCTCCATGCTTTCCTTCATACTTGGGTATCTCACAGATGAGCACACTGATGAGTTTATTTTGGGTTTTTTTTCCACATTTTCTCCAGGGCAGCCACCTTCAGTTATATTTGACTATGCTGGCTTTATTTCTGATAGTATTCACTATCAATTGACTAATTTGCAGTTGGAAGGAGTATTCAAATATACCTCCTATCTATTCCACTTGTTTCTATTTTCCCAATCAGAGAGCTTTCCAATTTTAGTTCAAAAGTTGGATATAGAAGGAAAACCTCTATCAATTATCTTTTGGACATCTATACTCATAAAAGAAGGTTCAGAGTTTGCAGAGTTGTTTGTACATCAATTGATCACCACCTTGACAAAAACAGAGCAGCCTAGAATCAGTGAGGAAATGAAGAAAATTTTGTAGCTATCAGAATAGAGAAAAGTAGGTGATTGGTATTTATATGAGAAATTCACTGAAATCAGAGTTTTTGGTTCTAAATTGTTGCCTTACAAGTTGCCCAAGCACCCACCAATGAGGATCTTTGCCTTAGAATACATTGGGCAGATCCCGAATTTAGATTCAATTAATTTTATGGTAGCCAAGAAAAAGACCCAATTTAAACTCAAAAATCAAATTGGGCCATTCATATGTAATCAAAGAGATGCAAAAAAGGAAGTAGCAATTCAACTACTGGAATATAAATTAGAAGAAAGCTTCCCATGGAATTATGATCCACAAGGGATCTTAAGTAAAATAAGGGTAAAATGTAAATTGAAACCCTTTATCCATGAGTCAAGCCGGAAATAGAGAAGTTTGCTAATCAAATTGAGTGGGTTGAAAATACTTTAACAGAGGCAGTTAACCAAAGGAATACTAGTCATACTTTGGAAATTTCCGAACAGCCAGAGACATCCACTAAGAGAATCAGAGAAGAAGGAGCTTATACTGCAGAGACTACAACAGAGACAAAGTTTAAAATCATTTACAACAAGAGGCCAAAACTGGATACAACAGCTAAAGGTAAAGTAACAATAGATGTTGAAGAAACACAGACCTTGAATACCAACATTGAACAACCAGAGACAATGTAGCCACTATAATCATCAGTGAGCCAAATCAGAATCAAGAACACGTGAATAATGAAGAGACACAGATGATGGAAAGGCAACAAAGTATGGAGGCTTCTTCCTCACATTCAATTGAGGAGAAGGATTTAGATATTAAGGAAAAATACAAGCAAATCAAATTGAAGAATGAGGAAATCAAAACTGAAATATATTCTTAGTTTTTGAAGCAAAAGCCAGGTAACCAAAATAGATTCCTATCAGCATTTGATTATTCAACTAAAAAATTGAATATGTCAGTTTCACAGCCCACAATACCAGTGCCAAAGATAGTAGCTGACTATAAAAAAGTTGATATGGAAGTAGCCATAGATAAAATCCATGAATTGGATCAGATTGAGTTTCACAGGCAAACCTTAGAGATGCTCTATTCCATAGTCACAACAAAATCTATGAGTGCTCATAGACTTCAAAATACCATCTCTAATATGCAGGACGAAATGAAGGTGGATAAAGTTTCATTATATGAAAAGGATCTAAGGATAAAGGCCTTAGAAGATTTAGTATTACAGGTAGGATATGATCCTAGAAACATCAAAGCAGCAGAAGCATTGGTTAAAAATAAAAATGAGGACATAGCTGCCTTGATGAAACAACTCAAGCTTCCTCAAGGTGAGCATCCTCAGACAAAGGAAGTTTTACAGGATCAACAAGAAAAAGATGAAATGATGAGTTTGATACTTCAACTGACAACTCAAATCAAGGAAATGGAAGTACAAATGGACCAAGTTATCCAAGAAAAAGAGACAATTAAAGAACCAATGATTCCCACTGTCATCCCAGTCATCACAGCAACAATACCTTCTACTTTAGGAGAAAAATTGGCACCAAAAGAGCCATTGGCAACTGCAGTTCCAGTGACTTCTTTAATAACTTCAGTAACTGAATCCTCTACAACAGTGTTGCCACTTACAGATGAAAGCAGTTAGCTAGTAAAAGCAATGGAAGAAATGTCATTGAATACCAATGAAATCAACAGATTGACAAAGATAATTGAAAATCTTGAGAAAATAAACAAATCAGCTCAGATAGATGCTAAAATACATGAGCAAAATGCCCACAGATTGAGTGAAGAGGTAAAGAAGCCCCAAAAAGAATTAACTCTCAAGGATCATATATCATACATTAAAAATTACCTATAGAATAATGTAATTGAAGCCATCCATGAAGTTTGGATTTCAATTCAGGTGATTTTTGAGCAGAGAGAGTTACTATTGGCAGCCCAAGAAGAGATCCAAAAGACACAAGCTGATTTAGCAGATAAACCAGAACATGCAGTAAAGTTAACAAATTTCCTCAACATCAAGAACAGACAGGAACTTAAAGAATTGAAAATCAATGACAAGACAACTACTATCCTAGAAATTAGGAAAGTAACCACCAAGAGAAATTTGATGAGGCAACTTGAAGAGAAACGTGAAGGAATGAACACTGCTATCACTAGATTCATGATTAAATTCACCAATTTAAGGCAAAAGGGACTCCCTGATATCATGGTTATCAATAATAAGTTAATGCCTCAGAATGATTATGAGAAAAAGATAAGAGAACATGCTAAGGAGCAGGTGAACAAGCCAACAGGTCAAGGTATTCCCATAGGAAAAGTATTGTTAAAAAGTTTTGAAGATTTTTTTTATTTGCAGTATGAGATCAAGCATTTATTTGTCATCAAGCCCACACTTTCCAGGTACATTGAGGCTGATGATAATTTTAGGAAACTCAAGAATATTAGAGTTCCTAAAAATGAGGAGTGGCAAGCATTGGCTGATTTTCTATAAAGAAAGAAAGGCAAACAAATGAAAAATAAAAATTCTGTTTGCTGAAGTCACAATCAAAATAGATTTTTACAGTGGAAAGAAATTTTACTGAAAGTTAAAGAGTATTCGAAGTAAAAGAGTATTAGTGAGAAAGAGTATCAACATGAAAGAGTATCAGTGAAGGCAAGTTAGATTCTGAAAAATATCTAAAAGGCCAGTAAATAAGACACATAAGTAGCCAACTGCTTCTTATCTTAAAACCGTTTCTATTTATTTTGAATAAAATAGGACAACTTGCTAATTTGTTGAGTAAGCTGTCACTATTATTGTTGTAAGATATTTAATTTTCCTAAATTAATTCCTAGAAGTTATCTAGGATATTTTGTAAGACATTTTATATAAATACTTCACTCTTTGAAGTATTTTTGTGTGGAATAAAATTGTTGGAGATTACTATAGATATTTTGTTGACTTGAAGGCTTTGGATTTCGATTTTGAGTAGAAGACTGGATCACCTATTTGGCATCATACTTCAGGATCCCTGTGATAAACTATTTGGAGTGAAGTACTCTCTTAAACTTGTCATTGTTATTTCCTTTTGTGACATGCATACATCTGTGTTTTAATTCTAAATTTGAATGTATAACTAGAAGTATTACTATAGGACATGTTAATAACACTATGTTTTTAACTAGTTATCATTTTTTTGTTTTCTTCTGATTTCCGGTGTAGGGAACCCTTAATTTCTCCCTCTCTCGTTTGACCTCTATCTTCTACTTCCCCTTTCCGGATTTAAGGATTCTTAAGTGCCCTTTATCCCGATCATACCATCTCAAAACCAATTTTCCCATGATCTCCTAGGGTTATCTACCTTGCCTTGTAGACATTTGACCTTTTAGGCCTTGATCCCAGTTCTGTTAGCTTGACTTAGACTCCATAGCCCAATGGACAAGTAGATTTCCATATATCTACCCTCCAAGTGAAATTTTCCCACCAAACCCAACAAAACAAAACCAAATATGTACTTTAATAACTAGCCTAATATTCATAAATCAAAACAAAGTTAAACTTGAAAGAGAGAGCCCTCTTTGAACCCTAGGAAGGCTAGATCCTAGAGTTTGAAGTAGGTTTGTGGTTACCTCTAGTATTATTTGACTAAAAACCAAAATCCCACAACTTAAGAATTTACTGGAGTGATAACACTATGCACACTGATATTACATGTTTTATACAGATAACTACATGACTATTTGCATTCTACAGGGAATACGAAGTGAACAAGTCTGACCCTATGCCTTCCACCCATTCGATTCCTTATACTTCAGTTCAGGTTACATCAGAAATAATCATTACAATACTCATTGGAGTTTTTCCTATGCCTATGGAGACTTGCCTTTGCATCACAAACAATATAAAATAATCAATGAATTTACATTTATAGTTACAACAACTATATTTATCTCAGCCCTTTCATCTCTTGGCTTGCTGTGCGTTTGTCCTTTCTACTGTTGGCACTGTATTTTATGTTTCTGCAATTATATCATAACAGTTTTGCACAAACGCATTTTTCTCGACTTGACCCAGTTGGCACATTCCATAAGTGCCACCATATCTCCTTTTTCCCAACTCTGACTCTTCTGCTCGTGTCTGCCGTGTTCATCCTTCAGCTGCTCCTTTGCTCTGTGTCTGGTCACTTACCCGAGTCTCCTTCTGCTCCGTTCAGAGTTTTGTTATTAAATGACCGCACTAACCTTGCACGAGTATCGGGTCACTTTCCTGAGTCTTTCCTCTTGCATTCAACCTTTCCTTTTAACTCATTTCCACAACTACATAACACCGTTCTGCACTTAGAGTCGGGTCTTACCCGAGTCTACTCCCGTTCATATTTTTCTTTATACACCCGAGTCTTTTGCCTGCATTTAGTATTTTCTTCGTAAAACATGCGTTTCCATAGAGAACCCTGGATCTAAAATATATTAATATTTACCTCTGAATGATATCGCTTCATGTCACATCTATCGCATTTCGACGTTCCATAGATTTTATGTTATAATCCTCCTTTTCCTCCCCCGATGCGATTTAACACAGGAAATGCTTTACATCCGAATTTGAAATCCTTTGGAGTTCACCTTTGAAACTACATCGCATCCGCGCTCTTGTCGCTCTTCTCATTTTGACGTTTCAATGTGGTTCTCCTGAGATTTGTGATTGTGAAATCCGATTGGGTCCCATGCCGAACTTTAAATCCTTTAGTCTTTGGCTTTGTAACTCCATCACGTCCGCTTCTCGTATCGCATCTCGCACTTCAGAATTTTAACATGATCCTTGAGCGCTTATCCTCCTGAGATTGTGATGTGCGATATGCGGGCTAGGTCCACATCATCTCCACTTCACCTTGCCATATCACGGCCATGTCACCTTGCCACGTCATCATAAATTAACTGTGATCTGTGGTGGCGGGGCCACGTCATCTGCCACGTCACTGCCTACGTTAGCTACGACGTCATCATAAATTAACTGCGATCTGTGGGGTTGTGGCCACGTCATCTTCCACTTCATCTTGCCACGTCACTGTCACGTCATCTTGCCACGCCATCTCCCACACTTCGCATTTCGCAATTTCTGTGTCTCTGTTGTTTTTGCAATCATCCTTCCGCTTGCAATTGCGATATGCGATTAAGCTACCAAACACTGTTCTGCACGCATTTATTCTGGAGATTACCCGACTCGACCCATTGAACTGCACACGCCTTAAAATTACCCATTTCTTATGGCTCACACAATTACCCACTACGCACATCGGATCACTATATTCAGCACCAAGGCAAATCATAACTTCACATATCGGTATTGATACTTACAACATGTAACTTGCGATAAATTAATAAACATATAAATCACCGATATCAATATGCGATCGCGTCACATCGCAAGCCCCACTTCTTATCGCATCGCAACCTATGCACATTATCGGAACTTCGCAAGTTTAACCATATCGCAATAATACCGATTTTGCGATTTCGCAAATTGCTGCGAATACCTTATCGCATGTCGCAAAACCTTGCCCATCACACTTAGGATCTTCACTGATTTACCTTATCAAAACTTTGCAAAAATATCCACTGTTAACTATTATACCATATCACATGCGCTATGCGATGTGCGCAAGGACCTCTGCCTTACACGTGTCCACTTCGTCACTTTCACAATTTATTCTGCGATGAGATCTAAACCGTCGATCTTCAACATAATATTTGCGATTTAATCAGAATCGTCCATTCTCTCCTTTGGAAGTTTTCTTAGGGGTTTTATTCCTTAATCATTTCGCCTATTTGTTCAACTTCCGCTACTCTGCAACTCCATCTCCTCCATGCTACTCCTTCCTGGGTCTTATCTTCTCTTATTCGCTTGGATATGTGATTATACGCTGCTGCCACTTTACATACTATTTCAATGCCGAATACAGAACACCATTCTGTATTAGATCTCCAAATCCAAAATATGGATTTGTTTCTTATTCAACCTGCACCCACATCCACTTGCTCCAGACTGGAATCACACCGAACTGAACTACACTGTTTTGCCTCTTTGCTGCTCCTTTGCCTTAGATAATGATTCTAATGCTACTCCTTGCCTCTTTTCTGCATAATGCTACTCCTCTCTACTCCTTTGCCTTAGATAATTATTATGGTGTTGATCCATGCCTCTTTACTGCTCTTCTACCCTACTCCTTTGCCTATAATGCTGCTCCTCTTCCCCTTTTCTTCTCCTCCACTGTACTTTTTCCTTATTTTCCTTATAGCTCCTTTATGATCCTACTGATCCTGATATGCTCCTTCGTCCTTAATGATAATTCTGGCGCTGCTTATTTCTACTCCTTTGCCATCAATGACAAAATTTCCAACAGTCTCCCCCTTTGGCATTGATGACAACAGTTCCTCCAACAGTTCCTCCCTCTTTCATTCTGAGAAGTGTCTATCTTCCTATGCTTGCTTTTCCTCCCCATTTGACATCAATGGCAAAGGGTTACACCTTTTTCCAGTGTATTTTCCATCATTTCCTTATTAGAGTTATGTATAAGCATTCTTCATTTTGTCCACATACCTCGCTGGGACTCCTGCTCAATTTGGTGTATAAGCATTGTTGGAAGAACTCTTTGGGAATCATTAAACTTGTATGTATATACACAGTAAGCTGATACAATCCCAAAGCACAGACTCCTTGCACTTGGATAATGCTGAAAGTGATGATAAGGACACTTCATAGAACAAAATGTACCAGACTTATATAATCATAAATGCATCATTGGAATAATACTAAAATACTGAGAATGCTCCATACGATATATAAAGTCTACTCCAAATATACTTCAGCCTATATGATCTTCATCTGAGATACATATTTGTTGAGGAAGATTGTAGATGGAATATGTCTTCTTCTGCAATACATATATGCAGTACACATATGTTCAAATATGATCATGCCAATATATTTTTTGCAACCACGATTCACCTTTACTACTAGATTACACAGTGATTTCGTTGCAGATCCAAGGACGTCTTTGTACAGATTTTGGTTCATAGGCCAACCGCTCATACTTTCTTTATAAGGGACTCTAAAATTCAACCACATACCAGTGTTTCATAACTTTTAGGCATAACACATGCTTATGGATGACTAATGGTTAGAGATTGATATATATGATCTTTGCAGTATACACTTATGCCAAAAGTTTCTATGCATCCAAGGCCAGGAGATAATATGATATCCATTGATAATCCAGGTGTTTATTTCACTCCAGCTCCCACATACAGCCACAGTTGAGACGACCTTCATAATCTCTACTATTTGTATTTTGTTCTCCTCTATTCTCAACAACAATAAAAAATATACAAACTTTGATTCTGGCATCAATAACCTTGTTGATTCTGTCATTTTGTTATTAAATGAATGTCACTACATATGCCTTTCTAGGGATGCTCCAGAATGACTACTGCTCCATATACACTTCAAATGTTCTAACATAATGAGCTTCAAGAAGACTTCTTCAGTTTATTGAATTGGAATCTCAAAAGACATACCACACAAAACTTTATGAATAACCTTAAGAAAGAAGCCTTGAAATTATATCTACACTGACTTGAAGAGGAGTGCAATTATATCCAAGAATAAGTACTTCTTCAATGCTGAATATAATACATTAATGCAAACAAGATAATGATCCTTTGGAATATTAAACCTTTCTATGCTTTGATAATACAACTCGACATTCTCCTTCATTTGCAACCAGAAGATACTTTGCACTAATCAGAGTAACCAAAACATAATCCACACTTATTATAATGTTGATAACGTTGGGACTACTTCCTTGATGTATTTATGCCATACCACCACCATGATGCATACCATGATATTCCGATCCTGAGGACCTGTATCATGCCACTGCTCCAATAATAACACTTTTCTTATTCATCCTTCTTAAGAAAATTTTGTTTCATTATCAACACTTGCAGTGAGACAGACAGTGTAGTCATCCTCTTAGTTTCCAAGTTCATGAATGATGTTCCCTTTACCACCATGGATGCTTGCTACTTTCTATTCTTCCATCAACATGTTGGCTATTGAATGCTTCAGGTGTCCTTCTTCCTCTATAGTTCTCTGCCAGAGGAATTGTCCTTTCCCTTCCTAAACTTTTAACAGTTCTTATTCCAAGCAGATCTTCTTTGACAACTCTTATGGGGAAATTTTATGAACTGCTCTCTTCCTGGGATGTTTCTTCTTGTCTATCACAGACTGGATATTTGCGTTCCTTCTCGAAGCATCTCCCCCTGAGACTATGATGGATTCATAATGCCATTAAAGTAACAGGCTCCCCCTTTTTCTTCTTCTTCCATAATTCGTTGGGGTTCCTCATAATGTCTATATTTATTTTTGATTCATAGTTTGGTATGATTTGACTTGGTTCCATCATCTGTTTAGAGTCCTTTAATGTATATGGCAGCCCGCAGTGATTTTCTTTGTGTCCAAGCTTGTGGCACACATAACATATTATTTTACCTAAGTACGTTTGAGCTGATGTATAACATTTTGTGCTCCTTTTTTAACATAATTTACATTCAACAAGTTTATGTCCAAATTAATTGCATGCATAACATTTTCCATGGAAATGATTTGTGTACCTGGTGATAGATTGTCCTTTCCATTTGCTTGCTTGAGGGGGTCTTCTCATTTGCTGCATATTTTGTTGGTTAAAATTGATTTGGTTTGTCGTACAATGTGCTGCTATATGTCTAGGTCTATGGCAGTTAAAACATGTAATACTTCTCACAGGAGGAAAGAACCTCCTTTGAGATCTTCCAAACTTGTTCAATTCTTCTTTCAGAACAATTGATATTTTTGAAACTACTTGCTTCTGCCTCCCATTCTTTGTCTCTTGATGTTTCTTCTTGTTTCTTTACACATTAAGTTCTCATTGTCTTATGCTTCTCTGGATCCTTTTTGATCTGCTTCATCATCCCTTTCAATGTCTCCCTTCTTTGAGTTTTCTATGGAGGCTGTTGTGGATGATTTTGTCACCCTCCTAGAGACAGCCTAGAGTTGCCATAGACCAGTGCCTAAAACATCTTAATATAGCAAATGGCTCATTATAGCTTGGGTTGTCAATCCAAAGAGCTCACTCACTATCTCTTGTTTTGAACAAGGAAATTAGATTTGAATTGGTCCAGTCTCTCTCTCAGAAGCTAATACAAAGACAAGAACAATGTAGGAACATCATGTAGGACTTCAGCATGAAAGCATCAGACAGTTAAGAGACCGTTTACTGTAAAGAGGGCCATTTCAAATAATATATCACAGAAATCAGATATCAGTAAATGAGTGCAATGAGGAAAAATAAGAAAATATTAGTTGGCATGAGACTGATACCCAGATACACAACAGAACCATATAAGGGCGCACCAATTTACGAATCCTTATATGACAATGGCGTTTTAAAAGCACCCTCCTCAAGCAACTAATATAGCAGAAAAATGGAAAGAGTGAACATGGAACAGCATATCATGACTAGGCCTATTTAAAGCGCTTGACTAATTCCAGAAAGGGCACCACTTAAGATGAATCCTTACTGCAAACTAGTGAGCCACTCGCATTCTAGAGCATGATACAAGAAGATAAATTGCATGAAACGAGATAATGTATTAACACATAAGAGAAATTACATACTATGAAATATCAAAGACCAGAATCCTGAATACAGTTATAACCCCTCCTCACTGAGACCCTACGGGCTCTGAGACCTCATACAAAAATGTTACAAGATGTATACAGAAGTCTTCTCGCTGCACAGTTTGCTGATAGAAATCTGGAACCCTTACAATGTCTTCTTTTTTGATTTTTATAGGAGTGATGGAGAATTCTAGAGGAGGCGGTAGCTGAAACACTATTAATGACTTAATTTGAAAAATCTGGCGGAAAGCATTCGCGCCTGCTCTATGAATGACTAACTGCTAATGACTGTACTAGACACTCTGTTCATGAAATAAATGCTGGGAGATGAAAATCTCTTTATACACAAGATGGAAATGATAAAATATATACACCATATTGCCCACGGCTGAGAGAAGATCTGCTGCCGTAAGAGATTTGGAATGATCTGTATTTCAGTACTGTACTTGCGGCCCTTGGCTTTGGATTTGAGTCCTGGACTTTTAATGCGGGGCGAATTTATCTGGAGAGTTCTGAGAATCCATATCTATGTCTTCACTAATGGTGGTCACCTCTCCCACCTACCCTCGGCTTCTTCTTTTATTTTCGCCAGCAGAATATGTCCTTTGGTATGCTTCTGATCTTTGCAACGGAGGCGGCAAGTTAAAGCGCCTACTAAGTCATTTTAAAACTTGCAAAACCTGCAAAAAATTAGAGAAAATTGACTCGGTGACAGGGAGTGTGGATACGAAAGTGGCCATGGAAGCGGTGATGCGGACTAGGCGAAATGTCGGGACGATGCATGGTGACAGGAAATGCATGAAAATAATGGAGAAAAAGAGGGTGACAATGTATAATACAATGGAGCGATAATAAACGAACAGGGCAAAGGTTCAGGACACGTCACCAAAACATATGAATGGTGGAGGAGGAACACGGCGTACACTTGTGAATTATGATGACACGACCACAGGAGGTGGGACCCGAATCGGAAATCGCAATCGGAAAGTGAAGTGGGGAGACCGGGGGTGGCACATTCTTTAAGTTCCGATTGCGATTGAGGGCAGGACTGCGATTGACTCAGGGCCGTTCGTTCTCAAAACAAGATCGACGGCTATACTTGCATTGGAGGATAATAAAACGGTGGGGCCATGAAAAACCGCCGATCTGATGTGCGCGGGCCCTTCATACAAGTTGATTGCCGCACCGTTGATTTGAGCCAGATCGGACGGCCAGCATTGCGTTCGATCGTTAAGACAATAGGTCCCTTCTTGCTTTGAATTACGGTTTTCAGACTCGGGTCATATGGAAGCTGAAGCGGGAGGGCGTCAAGCTCTTTAGGGACTCGACCCGATTTAATTTAAATTTGGATTTTTTAACTATTGCAAGGCAGATTTTCGGGCGGAGATAGTAGTATCAAGCGGGGTCGTGAAATTTTAGACCATGGCAGAGGTTAGGAATGGATTTGAATGAGGCAGCAGGGTAAAAATTCACAGGCAGAGGTAAATATGTACAACAGAGGCAATCTCATCTTCGAGCTGCTTACACAACCTGTTCCTTTCTTCTATTAGTCTTCTGGCTGAATTAATCTCATATTGATGAAAGTTATCATTTTCCTTCTTTACAGATTTCACACAAGTAATAGCTTTCTTATCCTCTTCCTTCGACTTGCTGGATTCTCCTTCATATCCTATCCCAGCCTTTACAAGAGGAGATATTCGTGCATTCAATATCTTGTCCAATTGTTCAACACCTTTTAATTGCTAAATGTTTATTGTTACATCAACTTGAGACTTTTCTAATTTCTTCCTTAGACTCACCACCTCTTCTTCCAATCTTCCACATTCCTGAATTTTCTCTCTTATTTGCTATAGCAGAGTGTCTTCTACTTTCCTTGCTTCTTCTAGTTCAATATTCAACTTAATAAAATCTTTAGATTTTGGTTCTTTCTTAACATATTTAAGAAGTATTTCCTTCTGTTTATTAGTCTAGAACTCGAGTCTACCAATTTCGTTTAGGGCACTCACCAAATCCCCCTGAAGTTATACCTCACCTTCTTTTTCATATTCCAAGAGATCATCTTCAAGATCATCCATACCCATTAGTGCAAATTCTGAGATTCCATCTTCATCTGGGGATTCATCTGAGCTTTCAGAGGCACTGCTATCTTGCTGAGCAAAAAAGGTTTTTTTCTTAAATTTCTTCCCTTTCTACATATTATAGGAGTTGCTTCTCTCTTTAACTTTAGACTGATTCTCTGTTATCTTATTGGGACATTTTGAAGAATAATGCCCCACTCTTCCACAATTAAAACACTCAAATGGAAGTTTGTCTTTGTACTTACCTGTGCCTCTATCCAATCTTCTGACAAATTTGGCTTCTTCTTCATCAGAGCATGAACATGTAACTTCATTTTCTTCTATGCACTTGTCTACCTTGAAGGAAACCTCCCTCATGTTTGACTTCCCTTTAGGAAGTATCATCTCATATGTTGTTAGGTTCGTAAGTGATTGGTTTCTGGTTAAGGTTTCCTAGTAAGATGTTTCTTCTATGGCTGAAACCTTAGGATTAAACCTGGATGGTAGAGATCTCAATATTTTATGGACTACAACACTTTCTTTAATTTCTTCTCCTAGGCCTATCATGATATTCACAACTTCTGTAACTCTTAAGAAGAATGTGGCTATATCTTCATCGTCATTCTTTTTTAAGTTTTCAAACTGAGTTCTATGTGCTTGCAGTTTTTCCAACTTGACCTTTGTATCTCCCTCATGAATATTTTCTAATGTATCCCAGATTTCTTTGGCAGTCTTACTCTGTATTACTTTCATAAATTCTGATTCACTCAGGGCGCTCAAGAGTGTATTCATTGCTTTTACATTAGCTATGAATTTTTTTTTGGCTTCTTTCTCAATGTCAGTTTCCTTTGGTTCATATTTTTCTTCCACAACAACCCAAACTTCTATTCCTAGAGACATTGAGTATGCCTTCATTCTGATTTTCCAGAAAGCATAGATTGTGCCAGTAAACAATGGGGCTTTATTTGTTCAACATCCTTCTAGGTTAGCCATTTTGGGAACCTAGGACCTCCTTCTAGTTGTTAAACTGTTACTAAAAGAACCCACTTTGGTACCAATTGACGAACCCTTAGCTAAACTGGGGGGGGGGTAAATCAGTTTAGTAAATTCATGGACATTTAAAAACTCTTTTCTTTACACCCATTAACTACTTCATTTTATAAGAATCTTAATACATAATGAATCAACAAACTGAATGTGTGGACAAAAAGTAATTAAGCAGATTAAAACATCACATCAACACATAATCATCAAGCACATAGACACCAGATATAAGCAGAAACCCATAAGGGAGAAAACCACATCTTATTGTCGTTGTGATGCAAAGGCAAGCTCCAACTCCCTCTCACCACTGATTTTCAGTAGGCTCCAACCTATAGGAGGCTACTACCTCAAATTCTGCAAGCTACAACTTGCAAGGAAGCTCCAGCTCCCATCTATTTTCTGCAGGCTACAACCCATAGGAGGCTCCTACCTCAACTAGCTCCAAATGGACATCTATCAAGCTACAACTTGAAACAGAAGCACCAACTCCCATGTATTTTCTATAGGCTACAACTCACAGGAGGCTCCTACCTCAAACAGCTCCAACTGGAAATCTATCAAGCTACAACTTGAAACGGAAGCACCAACTCCCATGTATTTTCCAGAGGCTACAACCCACAGGAGGCTCCTACCTTACCCAAATCCAACTGGAAATTTATCAAGCTACAACTTGAAAGGAGACTACAATCACCTCACTCAAAATGAAACTAAAATGTTGATTTACCTGGATATCAAATCTGTTATACTCCTTCTCCACTGCTGCCTCTTCAACATTCATATCTACTTCATATCAGCTCATAATGTGCTCAACATCTCTATCAGCTCTCTCTTATTCTTCCACTCTTCAATGTTCTGCAATTCTCTTACATTCTTCCACTCTCTTCCATTCTGCAGCTTTCTAACCTTCCTATGCACACTGATTTTACATGTTTTATACAGATAACTACATGAATGTTTGCATTCTATAAGGAATACGAAGTGAACTGTCTTGACCCTATGCCTTCCACCCATTCAATTCCTTATACTTCAGTTCAGGTTATTACATGAGAAATAATCATTACAACACTCATTGGAGTTTTTCCTATGCCTACGAAGACTTGCCTTTACATCAAAAAAAATATAAAATAATCAATGAATTTACATTTATAGTTACAACAAGTATATTTCACTCAGCTCTTTCATCACTTGTTTCGTTGTTTGTTTTTCCTTTCTGCTGTTGTCACTGTATTTTCTGTTTCTGCAGTTATATCATAACAGTTCTGCACAAATTCTTTTTGCCCGACTTGACCCAGCTGGCACGTTTCCATCAGTGCCATCATATCTCCTTTGTGCCCGACTCTGCCTCTTCTTCTCGTGCTCACAGCGTTCAACCTTCACCTGCTCCTTTGCTCTGTGTTAGGTCACTTATCCGAGTCTCCTTTTGCTGCGTTCATAATTTTTTTATTAAACGACCGCACTAACCTTGCACGAGTATTGGGTCACTTGCCCGAGTCTTTCCTCTTGCATTCAACCTTTCCTTTTAACTCACTACCGCAACCGCATAAAACCGTTCTAAACTTAGAGTTGGGTCTTACCCGAGTCTACTCCCGTTCATATTTTTCTTTATACACCCGAGTCTTTTTCTTGCATTCAATCTTTTATTTGTAAAACAGGCATATCCACAGAGAACCTTGGATCTTAAATATATTAATATTTACCTCTGAACGATATCACATCTGGTCACATCCATCACATTTCGGCGTTCCATAGGTTTTACGTTATAATCCTACTTTTCCTCCTTCGATGCGATTTGACACAGGAAATGCTTTACATTCGAATTTGAAATCCTTTAGAGTTCACCTTTGAAAATACATCACATCCATGCTCTTTTCACTCTTCACATTTCAACATTTCAACGTGGTTCTATTCCTCTTGAGATTTGCGATTGCGATATCCGATTGGGTCCCATGTCGGACTTTAAATCCCTTAGTCTCTGGCTTTGTAACTCCATCACGTCTGCTCCTCGTATCGCATCTCGAACTTCGACATTTTAACATGATTCCTGAGTGCTTATCCTCCTGAGCTTGCGATGTGCGATATGCGGGCCAGGTCCACGTCATCTCCACATCATCATGCCATGTCACCTTGTCATGTCACTGCCGCGTCACCTTGCCACGTCATCATAAATTAATTGCGATCCGTGGGGTCGGGGCCACGTCATCTACCATGTCAGCTTGCCACGTCACCACTTACGTCAACATAAATTAATTGCAATCTATGGGGTCGGGGCCACGTCATCTTGCCACGCCATCTCCCACACTTCGCATTTTGCAAATTATGTGCCTATGTTGTTTTTGCGATCATCCTTTCTCTTGCGATTGCGATATGTGATTAAGCCGCCAAACACTGTTCTGCACACATTTCTTCTGGAGATTACCCAACTCAACCCGCTGAACTATACGTGCCTTAAAATTTCCCATTTATTATGGCCCACACAATTACCCACTACACACGATGGATCACTATATTTAGCACCAAGGCATATCATAACTTCGCATATCGGGTATCACTACTTACAACATGTAACTTGCGATAAATTAATAAACATATAAATCACTGATAGCGATATGCGATCACATCGCGTCGCAAACCCCACTTCTTATCGCATCGTAACCTCTACACATTATCGCAACTTCACAAGTTTAAGCATATCACAATAATACCGATTTTGCGATTTCACAAATTGTTGCGAATACCTTATTGCATGTCGCAAAACCTTGCCCATCGCACTTCGACTCTTCACTGATTTACCTTATCAGCACTTTGCAAATTTACATCTCCGCCGTTAACTGTTATACCATATTGCATGCACTATGCGATATGCACAAGGACCTCCGCCTGACACATGTCCACTTTGGCACTTTCACAATTTAATTTGCGATGAGATCTAAGCCGTCGATCTTCATGCTAATCTTTGCGATTTAATCAAAACCGTCCATTATCTCCTTTGGAAATCTTCTTAGGGGTTTTATGCCTTAATCATTTCGCTTGTTTGTTCAACTACCACTGCTTTGCAACTTCATCTCCTCCACGCTACTCCTTCATGGGTCTTCTCTTCTCTTATTCGCTTGGATCTATGATTATATGCTGCTGCCACTTTACATACTATTTCAATGCCGAATACAGAACACCATTCTGTATCAGATCTTCGAATCCATAATGCGGATTTGTTTCTTATTCAACCTACAGACACATCCACTTGCTCTAGACTGGAATCACACCGCACTGAACTACACTGTCATGCCTCTTTTCTGCTCCCTTATGCTCCTTTGCCTTAGATAATGATTCTAATGCTGCTCCTTACCTCTTTTATGCATAATGATACTCCACTGTGCTCCTTTGCCTTAGATAATGATTCTGGTGTTGATCCATGCCTCTTTGATGCTCCTCTTCCTTACTCCTTTTCCTCTAATGCTGATCCTTTGGCACTTTTCTTCTCCTCTTCCTCGTTTCTTCTCCTCCACTGTACTTTTGCCTTCTTTTCCTTATAACTCCTTTATGCTCCTGCTGATCATGATATGCTCCCTTGTCCTTAATGATAATTCTGGTGCTACTGCTTTCTGCTCCTTCACCACCAATGACAATATTTCCAACACTCTACGCACTCATCTATAGAGCCTTCCCTTCGCTACAAAATGAAGATCACAATTTTCCCTTAACCATCTATCATTTCATCCCAATCCATTACTTCTAAATATAAAATTACATCATTTTATATAACATTACATCATCGAAAAAATACCATGGACTCCATAAAACATGCAACTATGACCCAAAACCAGCCCTTACAAAATTATGCTTTAAAAAAAAGAGGGATTTCGACCCACCCCCAAGTCCCTTTAACACCGTGCAGTATATTTACTTCACGCTCCGCTCCCCAAAATGCAGAGTCTTTATCAAAACATAGGCCAAGTTGGGTTGCACCCAACACTTATCATTACCACATTCTAAAAAACAGAATTCACTTCATATGGCAGTTGTTTATATGACATTATTTTTAATTACTGAAAAAAAAAAAAAAAAAAAGAATTGAAAATAAAATCTAAATCTTTTGCCATTATGTTGATCATTAATTTCGTCCACCTATAACTTTACAAGGGTAAATATAATCAAATTTTGTATAACTATAATTTTGAAAGCATTCTCATCTTTTGAATCTGACTCACAATTTACTATAAATAACCACATTGTCAATTAATAAATTAATAAAAATATAATCACCTGAGCTTCACCTTTATAGCGCTCTTGTATGTTGACAATTATTTTAGATATGTGTGTTTTTTTTTTTTGATGATTATAGCTCTTCCATAAAGCACAAGCTATACATTTGTCTCGCCAAAGAAATAGTTAAGTTAAACAAGAGCTATATAGAGTCGAAAATATATGCAAAATAAATGATGTGCGCGGGAGGGGTTATGTGCGCAAGAATGGGTGTGCAAAGACAATGTATATGTAGAGAAAGGAAGACAAACTTTCTTTCGTACACATGGATTTTGGCTTAGAATATATAGATTTTTTCACTGGTAAATTTGTAATAAAGAGATGATTTTTATTTTCTTTTAAAGGATTCATCGTGAGTCATTTTGGAATATATATCCACGCCATCTATAAACATTTGAAAAAGTAGCGTATCACCTTGTTTTATATTTTGGTTGTCTACTATACACCGCATATATTATTGTAGTATATATAAGTTGTTCGTGATTTTACAGGTGTTTGGTTCTTTTTTCAACATTGAAGTTTGAGATCTTTTCAAATATTAAGTTTAGGAAATGTAAACACTGGTTATAATTATATTTTCTTGTGATAATGTAACTAAAAGATATATGCTTGTGCTATATATGTATTTCATTGGTTACAATATTGGCCAAAATTACATATCACTCTATCGTGAAGCCAAATATTTGATATATTGCAAATGACTTAACATCTTATCTAGTAATTGAAAACTCACTAATATTTTACTTTTCCCATTAAACAACTTTAGAGGCTACTTTGCCTTCATCTATACGAATTCATAAAAGCTGAAGATATGAACATTTGCATATAGATGAATGTGACAAAATTAGAAGCAATAAAAAAAGTGAATTTCATTTTTAATGTTGATCATAAATATTATTTTCTTAAACAAAGAGCCCAAAAAAAAGAAAAAATATTTATTAATTAACACGAAGATTGATCTTGAATGTGAATTCAAATTTTTATCCCTTTTTTTTTTATCACTTTAAAAGGGGATGCAAGTAAAAACAAATGTATTGATATAAGTATTGCATAGTATGGTGTTGTATTTTAGTAAATAAGAGAATTTTGTTATGATAATGTTTAGAGTGTCAAATGTCCTATCCTAATAGAAATTACCACGTAATAAAAATGAAATGGATTGATAAGTTTTAGTATTAGGTGTGATTTTTAAATTGTAATTTTTTTTTTTTTTTTTTTTTTTTTAATTCCTTATTTTCATAACATGTATATTCTCACCATTGGTATACAATATGAACAGTGTCTTTGAATTTTTACTCATGCTAATGGTTACTTTTGAAGCGTTGGAGCAATGCATCTTATGAGTGTCAATCTCATTCTTATCCATATGGATGATTTCTTCATAAATAATTATTTTATTATTATTTTAACATCAATTGTATATGTGTGAGAATTTAGCTATACCCTTTGTAGATGTGCAACTTTGTAGATACTTAATATAAATAAATAAACATTAAAATAAATAGAATTGAAAAAAAGAAAAACATTAATGTGTGATAATATTAAATATATATGAGAATGAAGCCCAAAGGGTTAGCTCAATTGGTTGAGTTCTGTCGTTAAGGCACCTTGCTAATGGGAGGTCACAAGGTCAATTCTCCTTAACGTTCTTGGGGTTAGGCTTTCTGAATGAGCCGAAGGCAAGTGATCTCTTTAGGTGGATCTACCTTAATAGTTTCCTTGGATGCAACAATCACCAATCTCTGGTATTCATGAACCACACATAAAAACTATATGTGTGTGAAAATGATAATTATAAAGTTTTATGATCCAATAAATCTATATACACTTATTTTAATTTATATTTTCAAATAATAATTACTATATTTGTATTTGTTTTAATATTTTTTACATTTATTAAATTTTAAGGTGAGATAAATATAAGTTGGATTTTTTTTTTTCAAATAATACTAATATTTTATTATTAAAAAAACTGTATTTATGTATATTTAGATGTATTCAAGCTTTTCACTCTCATAAAAAAAAAAGAATAAAAACTTTTAACAAGTGGTCTAAAAAGTGGAGCAGGGAAAATTAAAGCACATGTTATACATTTGTCCCAGCCATATGATGTGGCTAATGAAGGATGACATCTATGGCCATTTACATTAAAACACCTTTAATGCTCTTTGTTCTCAGAATTAGACACTCCTCGAAGACGATACATGAAAGGAAAAATCCATGTTCATATTTATGGTGCTCCATATTTTAATGCAACCTTTAATGATTACCACAGATATTTCACATATTTAAACTATGTAGAGAATGCTCTTCTACATGGAAGATTGAGGGGCCATGAATTTGTGTCTTTATGCTTTAAATGCTTTGGACAACTGGTGTGTAGGCAATCAATAGTGCAAAGTGGGAGAACATGTGAGAAGTTACAAGTGCGGAAGAAGTTGTTGTGTGGAACAAGAGGTGTGTGGAGTAGAGGATGCATGTGGAATAAATAATGTGTGAAAGGGGGGTATGTTTGGGAAAATGGGTGTGCAAAAGGAATGCATGTGTGAAGCAAGGAACACAAACTTTTTTCAGCACACATGAAATTTGGTTTTAAATATATAGATTGTTTCACTAGTAAATTTGTAAGAGAAAGTTGATTTTAATTTTCTTTTAAAGGGTTCGGTCTGAGTCATTTTGCAATTTATATTCATGTCATCTATAAACATTTGAAAAAGTAGTGTATCATATTGTTTTCCATTTTGGTTGTCTACTATGTACTGTAGGTATTATTGCAATATATATGAGTTATTTGTGTGTTTATAAATGTTCACTTCCCTTTTCAAATTTGAAGATTGGGATATTTTCAAATATGAAATTTAATAAATGTAAACCTTTATTATAAGTATATTTTCTTGTGAGGATATGACTAAGAACTATATATATATATATATTATATATATATTCCATTGGTTACAATACTAGCCAAAATTACATATCACTCTATCGTGAAGGCATAGATTTTATAATATATTGCAAATGGTGTAACATCTTACCTAAGTAATTGCAAGCGAGGTAATAATTTACTTTTCTTATTGAACAACTTCACAATCTACTTTGTCTTAATTTGTACAAATTCATAAAAATTGGATGGATGAACATTTGCATATGCCACAACATGTAGATGACTTTGACAAACTTAGGAGTAAAAATAAAAGTGAATTTCATTTTCCATGTTGATCACAAATTTTATATCCTCGAACACAAAGCCCCCAAAAGATGAAGAATAATATTTATTAACTAACAAGATTGATTTGAATGTTTATTGAAATTTGTATCATTTTTTCACTTTAAAAATAGATGTATACTTTTAAGTATTGCGTAACATGGTGTTGTATTTTTTATTAATAAATAAGACAATTGTTTTATGATAATATTAGTGTCACGCGTTCTATCTTAACAAAAATTATTACATAACAAAAATGGAACGGATTGATAAGTTTTAGTATTAGGTGTGATTTTTATATTGTTATTAAAAAAAATCTATATTTTCATAACATATATATTTTGACCATTCGTATACAATATGAATTATGTCTTTGAATTTTTAATTGTGCCAATGGTTACTTGAGAATGGTGGGAATAATGCATCGTATGAGTTTCAATCTCATTCTTGCCCATATGGATGGTTTCTTCGTTAATAATTATTTTTATATTATTTTAATATCAATTATATATGTGTGAAAACTTATCTATATCCTTTATAGATGTGCAACATTGGAGATGCTAAAAAAAACATTACATTAAATCAATAGTATTGAAAATTAAAATACATTAATGTATAATAATATTATGTATACGAGAATGATAATTATAAAAAATTACAATAAAATAAATCTATATACATTTTTTTAACTTATATTTTCAAGTAATAATTATTATATTTCTATTTGCTTTAATAGCTTTAATATTTAATGAATTTGAAGATGAGATAAATTTAAGTTCGATTATTTATTTTTCAAATAACAATGATTTTTTATTAAAAAAATAAATTTAAATTTCTATGCATGTATATGTATTCAAGCTTTTCAATCTCATAAAAAGAAGGAATACAAACAAAGAAAAATGTTTAAAATGTAAACCATTGAAGTATGAGAGAACGAGTATGTAGAGGGAATGTTTGTGTAGAGCAAGGAACACAAAATTTCTTCTCCACACATTAAATTTGACACAAAATATATAAATTTTTCACTAATAGATTTGTAAGAGAGATGATTTTTATTTTCTTTTAAGGGTTCGGTCTGAGTCATTTTGGAATGTATCTTCACGCCATCAATAAACATTTGAAAAGGTAATGTATCACCTTGTTTTCTATTTTGGTTGTCTACTATGCGCTGTAGATAATATTGTAGTATATATAAGTTGTTTGTGTATTTATATATGTTCAATTCTCTTTTTAAATTTGATGTTTGAGATATTTTCAAATATGAAGTTTAAGAAATGTAAATTGCATTTATAACTATATTTGTTTGTGAGCATATAACTTAAAAATATTTTCCTAGGATATATATATTTGATAATATATTGCAAATGGCATAACATCGTACCTAAGTAATTGAAAATTGGGTAATATTTTACTTTTCCCATTGAACAATTTCACAGTCTACTTTGTCTTTCTCTGTACGAATTCATAAAAGTTGAAGGGATGAAAATTTGCATATGCCACATCATGTACATTTTTTTATATTTTTTTAAGTAAGTAAGGAATTATATTACTTCAAGGAAAAAAAATGCGCATACATAAAATTCATTGCAGGTCGGCTTGATTGAAACCCAGACCATCTGCAAAATTGTTCATTCTTTGGTATTTTGTGTTGTCGTAAGTTGAGAAGTCCATCATACCTAATTACATACATAGTTACATATTTAGGGGCAAAACACTCCATGATGGGGCTTCTCAAGGTGCCTCTATTGACTTGATGACCGGGGTTGGCAACGACTAAACCCTTTTTGAACTAGTAAAGCATGAAATTAAGCCACCACAGGGATATATTTACAAAAATGATATAATTTTTTCTAGGCATGACACTTATATTTTTTAGAAACTAATCTCCACATATGGGGATGGGATAGGTAGACGACCCACTCACTTCAACACCTTTCTTCTGTAGATGAGTTGGGTTGTGAAAGGAAATTCCTCTCGTCCATGTTTCTCTAACTGATGCTTCTAGTGACCCGCTCATGCTGAGGGGACTCCTTGGTGCGAGTGAAATTTTTTTGGTGATGCACTTTTTCAACGAATATCGTGAATTTCACGTCCACTAGGTCAATTTTATTCTCTTGTGTATTTTTGGCCTTCTTGTTGTCATGCATGGCTAGACCCATCTAGGTTTTCATACTCCAAGCTAGCTCAATGGTGCAATTATAGATATTTTCCTGAGCTATGGTAAGCCCAGGGTCCCAGATCCACTCAAAGTGGGCGTCCACCTCTTTAGAGCTGGTGTTTCACTAAATTTTGGTGACCTTATCCAAAAGTTGTTCAATATTTGCTTTAATATCGAGCAAAATTGAGCTATGGAACGTAAGATATGCATGGCCTGTCATGGTATCTTCTCTAGTTTGAGGGTGCATGTTGCCCTGTCTCCATTGATCGATATTGTGACCTATGCTTCTATGGCCATAAGAGGAAGCCCTGAAGGATTGAGGAATACATACCATCAAGAAGACATGGGGAAGGTAAAAAAAATTGGTGTCGAGAAGCGGACATGGGATTGTGGTAGGGAACTGAGGAAATGGAAAGTAGGCAACAATAAAAAATGAAATGGAAACACCAATGAAATCACCCATCAGGCCTACAAAAATATCGTTACCCACATTCAAGTGATTCATGTTGCACTCAAATGGACGAGGAAGGCGGAAGTGCTAATCATTCCCTAAGTAGGTCATGTTTCCTTTGTTCAAGAGCTCTGAGAGGAAGAGTGTATGTGAGGGATTTATAACACCTCCTTTAATGTTCACATCCTTTAACATCATGAGAATGGATGCTAAATGGATCAAGGGTTGATCCACTCCAGATGGGAAATACTCTCCTATCCTTTCGATTGATATCCTAAAACGCAGGATACAACTTTCCGACATGTGTTACTTGCCAGGCATGGGACCATAGGATTTTGGTGCCTTTTATCCTTTCATTAGTGAGTGTGTTGTTGAAAATTGTAACTAGGTTCGGTCTTCATAAATGTAATTGAGTCACTATGTAATGTACTTGTGAAAAGAATAAAAAAAATATTTATTATTATTATTACAATGACTTATTAAAGCATGGGTTTCATACTTGGGTCATCATTATATTAGTCAAAGTCCCCATTGTGGACTCCTAGGATTAATATCGAGTCATTAGTCATTGTACCTTTTATAAGACCCTTCTTGGGCTTTCGAATCATGTAAAAAGAATTATTTTTGAGTCAAATATGTATTATGTCACCTCCACACCAAGTCGGCCTATAGGATATAAATTCAGCCTCAAATTGTGCGATTCAACCTCACTTGGAGCCTATATATTGGAGTAGATTGAATTCATTTCAAAAAATTCTCTCACTCAAGTTCAATATCTCAAGAAGTAGTTACGAAAAGTGTGAAGTAGGAGAAGGAGGTCAAAGGAAGTGTGAGTTTGATCAAGGAAGAAGAAAAGGAGAAAATTGAAAGTTTGGACTCTCTCTCTCTCTCTCGTGCCCTACTTTGGAAGATCGAAGTTTTTCTACTGTTACTGCTTCCCGCTACTGCATGTTGCTGCATAATCGAAGTTTCTTGGGTGAATTTGTTGTTGCTACAAGGTCGTAGATCTGGAAGGGTTGACTTGGTGTGGAGGAAGGTTTGGTTTATGTCTAGGTTGAAGATTCTTAAGGAAAGCTATTGAAGGAAGAGAATTTTGACTGGGCTTTCCCCTAGAGAGGGGTTTTCCCCAGGCAGAGCGCCTACATCTTGTGTCTCATGTTTTTGTGATCTTCATACACACAAAATTTGGTAATAGCTTGATGAAAGATAATATAATAAAGAAGTAAAAGAAACCAACATAATTCACAAGTAATTATCAAGAAAGAAGAAATCATACCCTATTGTACTAGTATTGATTTCTCAACATGTCAGCAAGGGAGGTCACCTTCCATTTAACACCTTGAAAGTGGACCCCAACTAAGTTGGTGATGTGTTCTCATTTATGCTGAAGGGTCTTGGAGTGTCATGTTGGATCTTTCGGGTAACAAGGATTTCCACCGCTAAGTCTCATTCAACGATCAATGGAACTAGAGCTTGCAACTTTGTTGTGTTATTCGTATTGAACCCTAGTTTTCCATAATATATCCAAATTATGTCCCCCTCATGGATCTTAAAATCCTCACCAAATATTACTTGGCCTCGGTTGCCTCGTCAAGCCTCGTCTAAATTAGGCTTCAAGACATTGGAATTAGAAGGAGACCATACCTCTTGAGTGTGAGGGGAAATAGAGGGGTTCCACGTGACAGGGGTTGGGATTTGATCGAGTTGGAGGAGCTGGATGATACAAATGTCCAAGGTTCTGGGTGGACCTCGTTGCGTTGGAAGCTTAGAAACGAAGACTGATTCTTGGATGACCTTCTTCACCCTGGTAAAGGGAATTTCCTCTGTAACCTACAAGTTTTTTTTTTTTTAAATTCACGCATTTCATTTTTTCCATAAGACCTAGCAAAGAACTCCCAAGAATAATTCTTATGCCCTGTTGACAAAAGGATGGGTAGATATTTGGGGTCTCCATGTTTCTAGGGTGCACTGAATTGAAGCTTTGTTCTTGTCTGAGATTTTGAAAACCTTTTCTCCCTAGTCCCATATGGTGGAAGCAATTTTAAAATTGTTTAAAATATGGTTAATTGTTTCCTCTTGATCCCCACACATGGTGAATTTTGATGGGCCTGTGAGGCCTTTATTCTAAAGATTGTCCCAGGTGAGGATTTTTCATTGCAAAACTAGCAATAAGAATAATGTTATCTTTGACCAATTATTTTTGGACCAGAGTGAAGTCCACTAGGGTCCTTTTCTAGCTAATTGTGTTCGACTAGGTATTTATAGGCCTCTTTGAGGATGAAGACACCCCCAGAGTTAATTCCCCATATTAAATTGCCTTCATCCTGATCCGAGAGGATTTGCAGTCTTGGAGGAGCTTCCAGAAAGCTTCCCAATTGAGGTCTTTTGGGATATGATTCCATTCTTCATTATTGATACAAATTCTCTATTTCCTTTCCTTAAGGGGAGTTTTTCCAGTAATTGGAGACGAGGGTTTTTCCCCTAGCTTGCGTTCTTGAAGGGTTGATTGGGACCCGTCATTTATTTTTGGGAGTTCTTGCTAGACATCTTCCAAAAAGAGAGAAGTTTTACCATTTCTTATTTCCTAGAAGAAGTTTCGTTGAATAACAAGTTTGTTTCGCCAAGCTTGATTCTAGATGAATAAGCCATTTACAAGTATTTGTAGTCAAATAAGGTCCTTTTGCTAATTATTGGGAGAATAATTCACTTTCCATAGGATTTCCCAGGGGGTGTTCGGAGAATCAAACTACTTCCACCAGGTCTTACCTCCGAGGGCATTTCCCATGATCACTCGGTTCCGATGGCCCAATATTCTAGGTGATTTAGGCCTGTCGAGGTTTTCCCAGCTAACCAGAGCCCATTTTATTCTTTCCTCTGATCCTTTCCAAATAATTTTTCTCTTAAGGTTACAAATGTTTTTCAGAATGATTTTGGGAGTGGTCAAGGAAGAAAAAAACATACAGAGGCATGACATGTAGGACTGATTTGACCAGGACCGACTCTTTAACCAAATTTAGAGAGTAGAAGGTCCAATTGTTGACTTTGGCTTGATGTATTAGGATGATATTCTCCAAGGTGGATTTCTTGAGGACTTTGTTAGTAAGCAGAACCCCAATATACTTGGATGGGAGAGAACAATTTTGGAAACGAAGATTCTGGTTATGTCTCTTTGAATAGTTAGGGGAGGGGGGTGGGTTATTAAAGAAAAATAAATTTTAATAGGTTGATTGAGGTGTCGAAGGATTCCAAGAAGAGATAGAGGATTTGTTTGTGTTTCTGGGCTTCAACTATAGTGGGGACTCCCATAAGAAGAATATAATCCACAAATTGCTAATGGGTGGAGGTAGTGAATTTGCCATGAAGTTTAAGCCTAGTAATTTGATTGTTTTCCTTGGTGGTTGTAATTGTTTTACCCATACTCTATGCCATTATGATGAATAGAAAGGGTGATAGAGGATTACTGTGTCTGATTCCCCTAGTGGGTGAGAAAGGTTGAGTAGGGGATCCATTAACTATAATAGAGAAGAAAGCCCTAGACACTAGAGCCATTAACCAGGTTATCAAGTCCTGGTGGAACCTAAAGGCCTTGAGAATGTTTCTCAAGTATTCCTAGCTAATATTTTTAAAGGTGTTTGACATGTCTAGTTGCATCATCATTGTTGATTGCTTGGTGATTTTGAGAGAATGCATAATTTCATGAGATATAATTATGCTGTCTAAATTTTTTCTTCCTTATACATAGATCCTAGGTTCAAATACTTGGACTAGATGGGATAAATGCATATTTTTATGCATGTATTGTGATTTTTATGGTTATCATACATGTGGTTATTATTGAAATTTTGTGTTATCATGCTTAATGTTACTATGTTGCTGCTATTATTATGTGTTGTGATAATCTGGACTGACTTGTGCATTGAGTTATGATTTTGATCATGTTTCTATTTGGTTGATCTAACATGACATGTTTATAGGAAAGAGAAGGACATGGATGAAGTGCATTATGGTGGACTACAATTCACATTAATCCCCTTACAAGAAAGGTCAGGTGAGCAACAAGGAGAAGAGAATTCTCCTGATCTAGAAGATACATCGAGGAGTCTGAGGGCATAGATTAGAAGTTACAAGGTAGATAATAATAGGTTAATTAAGGCACAATAAATACTTGCAAGAGCTCAGGAAAAGTAGGAAACAGTTAATGCAACGATTCTACATAGCCTTTTAGAGTTGCAAAGGCAAAGACATATGGGTGTCAGTCATGGAGATAGGCAAGAGGAGAAGACTAATGGGGAAGATGATAGCAAGTCTCAGAGGAGACACAGGTTGGATAGGGAGGATACAGTGAAGACTAGTAGATTATTGGATAAACCTGATAAGAAGACTAGTATGTATGGGTTTTATTCTGGTTCTTCTTCCAGAAGTAACTGTTACACCATTTTTTGGTCATCTAACCCATTATCATTAGATGAACCCAAGTACACCATGTAAGACCAATTTTACCCTAATTAAAATTGCTTTCACTATGTAAAATAACTTAGTAAAACACCTTTATTAAGTTGTTTATGGTCTAAACAGGAAACCCCAAAAGGAAATAATAAACAAATCTATATTTGTTTATACTTCCTGGTCATATTTAACCCAAAACAAGGAAATCAATTAAATAAATCCTTATTTATTTGATTATTTCCTAGGAATAAGTTATTTAAATCCTATTTAAATAATATTCCTAGTTAAATTTGACTAAATCATTTATAAATAATTAAATAAATCATTATTTATTTAATTCTATTCCCACCATTTCGTTAAAATAGTAAATAAATAAATTATTTATTTATTATTTATAAATAAAGGAATTGACCCAAGTCAAAAATCCTTTTCCCTCCAACAAATATAATAAAATATTCCTAAAGGGTGGTTCTAGAATATGATTAATAATATTTTATTCATGCACCAAGTTTCTAGATTGCCCTAATATTTTTTTATAAATAGAGGGTTTTCCCCATTCATTAGTCACCTTCATTGCATTAGGTCACACTAGATCTATTCTTGGTCACCATTTTCCATTTTTACCTTGTGAGCTCCCATTGAGTTCTATGTTTGTCTGGGTTTTCTACCACAATAAGAGAGAGGAATTTTTAGATCTGAAACACTGAGGACTTCCAAGAACCCATCCCATTGAGGAGAACCGGAAAACACCTTTCTTGTTTTCCTCTCAGGTGCCCCCTTTTAATATAATACAAAAAATTCTTTCAAATACATTGTCTTGTCTATTGGATGCATGGAGCCACATTTTACTTTATCTGCTTAATGTCTTTTATGCTTAGATCTGGATTTGTGTAGCATTATTTGGATCACCTAATTGTAGATTTAAAGATATTTGGCAACCATAATCGATGTTAGGGCTATTTGTTATGCGTAGCTAAAGTGACATTTTACGACGAAAGATTCATACTAACAATAACCATTGTCATCGCCGCCAACACCATATGAGGAGTTAGTACTTTCCAGACGAGTTCAAGAAAATCAATCCTCCTACTTTTGATGGGGAGATGAAGAAATGAGATGATGTAGAAGCATGGTTGCTTGGAATGAAGAAGTTCTTCAAACTTCTAGGGTATTCAGAAAATATGAAAGCCAAGATAGTTACCTTCAGTATTAAAGGGAAATAAAATATCTATTGGGAAGATGTGAAGAATGTTAGAGGCATTAAAAATGAGGAGTTGATTTGGGATGAATTTGAGAGACTCTTTAGGAATAAGTAACTATCTGAAAGATACTATGATGACAGGTGCAAGGATTTCTATGAGTTGAAGATGGGTTCTATGACAGAGGATGGGTATAATAGAAGGTTCCTATAGTTGTTGAGGTATGTGCCTTAACTCAAATATGATAAAGCAAAGTTTCAAAGGTTTATAAGTGGGGTTCCAATAGAATTTGGAGATTAGATTGAGTTTGATGAGCCTCTGTCACTCGAGGAAGCCATCATGAAATTTAAGCATTGTTATGAACAGTCTAAGCGCAAGCCTAAGTTCAAGCGTAACTGGAAAGTAAATGAGAAGACAAAGGGAAAATAACCTAAGAAGCGAGGAACATCTCAAGATGCAGGTGAGAAAAAAATGTAGCTCCGTACAATAAGTTTAATGCAATCGAGAAAGGACATGGGTCTCAACTTGGAGAGCAAAAGAACAAAGGTAATAATAGGGGACCATTGAAATGTTATATTTGTGGAAAAGACCATCAAAAAACGGATTGTCCCTTGTACCAGGGTTGCAGGCCTTAGATCTATAGTGGTCATAAGGCACAAACAGTTGAGGATCTTGGTCAAAGAATTCCTTGAATATATGCAACACATGATAACAGGCAGGAAGATCATCAAGAATCCATTATTGAGATGGAAGGTAATATCTATGATCGAGTTGTTTCCATTTTTATTGATCCTCGATCTAATTATAGTTATGTTAGTCCTGACCTGGTGGATCAATGTTGTTTGAGTAAAGAAGTGCATGCAAAATCTTGGTTGGTGCAATTGGTTATAGGGACCAAGAGAAGAGTTCATCATTGGGTGAGAGCTTGTGCATTTCAGCTGAATGGTATGCCTACATCAACACATATAAATGTGATTTATTTGGGATCATGTAACATGATTTTAGGCATGGATTGTCTATTAACTCACAGAACCAAGGTAGATTGTTATGAGAAGGCCATAGAGTGCCTGGATGATGATGGATAAAGGAGAATCTTGCAGGGAAAGAAGAATCCTACATCAGTAAGAATAGTTACTACCATGCAAGCTAAGTGCAGTTGCAAGAAGGGGTGTGTATTTATTGAAATGCATATTTCCTGTGACAAAGGGAAGGATGTGGAGGATGAGGAGGTCTTGAAGAGGTACCTTGTTTTGCAGCAGTTTCAAGATGTGTTTCCTGTAGAAATTTCAGAGTTACTACCTCATAGGGAAGTGATTTTCTCTATCGAGTTGGTACCAGGAGAAACACCAACATCAAAGGCACCTTACAAGATGATCACTCCAGGTTTGTGGAATTGAAGTTACAACTTAAGGAAATTATTTATAAAGGATACATTAGGCCAAATGTGTCGCCTTGGGGCACATGAGTGTTTTTTGTAAAGAAGAAGGACGATGTTGGGTGCTAAAAGGTGCATTTTAAAACTCCTATTTATCCCACATTAATTATCAACCCGGGCAAGTCCTCTTATTTCAAGAGTGTACACAATATGTGCACGCTATAATCCCAGAGAATAATGTTTCTTAAAATGTAGTATAGATCTTTCAAATACAAGAATAAACAGATACTTTTAATAAATCCCACTTGCAACTAAAGGAAACTCAATGCTCTAAAACTAAATCATTCATTCAGCAAAGTAACAACAATTATTAGTCAAGGATACAGTAACAATAACTCATTCCTCTTTTAACTGATGTAAACTAATCAAGCATAAATAAGATCCTCAATCTGAGAGCTTTGACAACAATAACCAATGTTCTTTACAGTTGTTGATCTTGTACTCCACACCAAAACAACTAATTGGAAATGATAACTGAATTAAATTAATAATGCTGCTAATGGAAATGGAATAAACATGATCACTACAATAATATTCTAAAGCAAAACCAAATACTTGCAGGAAAGAGATGAACATCGAAGCGTATTTAGTAGTAATGAATAGCAAAGCTATTTAATAGAAATGAACAACAAAGCTATTTAATAGAAATGAACAACAAAATCCGAAATGAACAGTGAAGCTTTATACTTGAAATGAATAGCATAACAATATAAGCTGCAAAGGATACTAATCTTGTTATGATGGAAGGGAACGACAACGCGGTTCAATCACAACTTATGCAATAAAACGATTTCATAAAATATTGAAACAGTAAACTATAAAACAGGGAACTGTAAAGCAATGAGATTAAGGGAAATGAAAATTAAAGCAAACCATCACACGACTGGAATTGTAAAGTAATGGTACAAATAACAAGTGGATCCACCAGGGCCGGGCCCTTTGCTGCTAGTGAAGCACTGCCAAACTACTCCAGTATCAAATAATGGAACAACAACCGAATTATATATTAATCATGTGTAAAGAAGTTTACAGGCAATCTCACTCTGTTTTAACCAACAAGAGTTGATGATCAAAGTGAAAACACCAAAAGGAAAATCTGAATAATGGAAATACATGCTCTTTTTTTATAATCAGAAAGAGGAGAAAGTAAATAGTAAATGTGATCCCTCATAAAAAAATTGGATTGTTCCCAACAACTTGATCAACAAGAAAATATATTTCCATCAATTATTCAACAGGGACAAGTCGAATTTGGTATTGCAATTGACATAATTTGGGAAACGACTGCAACAACGAATCTGGGAAAATCGTCCTCAGAGAACCTTCCATTTCTCTCAAAACATGTCGAATTTGGGTAAACTGTTTTTAAAAAAAGTTAATTCGGTCCGTTCTAGACAAAACTCATGTTTCGGATTTTCCAGATTCTTCTCCATTTTCCCAATACGTCCAATGCAAAACTGTCACTTCTTATTCCATCGAATTTCTGAGTTGGCATATTTAATGATGAGCTGGAGATCAACTCTGCAATCTGGAAAATATCTTGGAGGCTAAAATGGTGAGTGATGTTACAACAAATTTATTAATAAACCATAATTGGTGAAATCATGCATAATCATCAATTTATTAAAAATAAAGGAGAAGAAATAATATTTATCCACAAGAGCATAAATAATTATAAAATGGAATTATATGATAAATTATGATAAATGACGTGATAAAGAAGAGTAGAAATGGATAAAATAGGTGTTAAAAAGTGATAATAATAATAACATATTAGTGGCCCAACATACCCCCAAACTGAATATATTGCATGTCCTCATGCAACCCAGAACTGAATATATTGCATGTCCTCATGCAACCCAAAGACAAAACCCATGTGTTAACCAAGCAAAAAAATTGTTCATCCCAACGCATGAAATGGATGGAACAAATGAATTTTTCCTCAAATAATGAATATTCAATTTTAACAATCTTGATGAAGGCGTAACAATTTTTACAGTTGACGTTCAACTATATATATTTGAAGTTGCAGAAAAATGTGATATAAGTAACATCAAACTTCATTAACCATTTTCTCAAAAATCAGATCGTTTTGATGCACGGATCATGAGATATAAACAAAATGGCTGTAGGTGATAGTGCATAATTTTCGAAATTTTATGAACTAATTTAGCGTGAAATTATCTGTGTTTGTGTATTTTAATGATACCTCTTTGTTATCCAGAAATCACAATAATTCAGTTCATAGTTTTAAAGATATATGGAAATCAATTTCTGCATTGTATAAAAATGAAATTGTATGCCTTAAACGAGAAAGAAAGTAGAAAACATTCATCATGTGTAGCAATTCCTCCCCCAAACTGAAGAATTAGCATGTCCTCATGAAATGCTAGAAAACAAAGAGAGGTGGTTGCTACAATCTGTTGAAATCTATGCTTGGTGTAAAACAACATGGAATAAGGGAGGTGTTGAGAATGAATAAGAATATCAATGGATGATAAAGAATATTAGTGACATGGTCATAAGAAATAAATGAAGGAAAGCAACACTCCCCCAAACTGAAAGATGATATGTTTCTGAAAAATGGGAAGTTGTAAAGATGTGGAATGAATGATGATAAATAATGCTCAATGGATTTTCATGAAATTCTCCTAAACTCGTAATAAATCAGAAAATTATGCTATTTTACCTCAAGTGTTACCTTCGAAAAAAAGTGTGGAATGACATGTAGGGACTGGCATTTGTTGAAGCTGATGTAGGCTGAGCAGATACTGAAAGTGATGCAAAAGGTGGAAGCCATGCAAGTACATCATGTATGAATAATTGTGCACGTTCGCGAGTTGCGCGAGCCTTTGCTGTTAGTTGCAATAGTGTGGTCGTGCTGCGAATAGAATTCCCCCCCCATACTTGTTGTTCTCCTGTAACCAAATCATGATTCTGCATGCAATTTTCTTGAATCCATAATGTTAATGTTGAAGAGAAACAGATAAGATGTATGCCAAAATTTCAATCAGAAAAACTTCAGTAGAAATGCAGTATGAATATTGTGGAAAATCAGTAAATTATGGCAGAATTTTGTACTTATATCATGTGCTATCCATAATGCATACATTCCCCCTTCCAATTGAAAAGGGATTCCATGACCATAAAGCATAGAAAAAATGTTGTGCTGACGACAAGGCAAGGGAACGAACAATACAACAGTAAATGAAGCAGAGTACACATATCAAATGATAGGACAACAAGAGGTATGGTTATAATGAGGGCAGAGTGTATAAATATAGTTATGAATAAGAGATAATATGCTTGGGTTAATGATAGGTAATGTGGTAAGTAAAAAGGACAACAATATGTAAGAAAAGATACCTTGCTAACGATATTCCATCTGAAAATGATATGATTGATTAAAAAAACATTAACTCATGCGTAAAGGTTCATAGTAGGGAGAAATTAGGGAAATAATCTCTCTGATAAAAAGAAAAGTAGGAAGATGGTATTATAATAATTATTGATGTTGAAAATATAACTTCAATACCATAAGCAGAGCCTCTGATGCCAGCAGGCGTCCATAGCCTCGGCAGGGTTGCTTTTTAACCCATATGAGCCGGGATCCTCAATTTATAGTTGGAGAATTCCATTGTTGTTCTATAGAAGAGATCAGTGTGCTGGCGTGGTAACCAGATAACCACACTGCCATTCACTCGGAAGTAGCAAAAGTAATCAGGCCGGTGCGTGATGAGACCTCCTGTTCCAAGGATATTGTGGCTATCCAATGGATCGTAACCCTGGTGTGGTGGCCATAGGGGGAATGACACTTCGCTACAATCTTATGAGCATGGTAGACTGGCTCTTTAATGAGACTCCCTATCCTCTATCTATAGACAATATTTTGTTGTTTTTGCACCTTTTATGATAAATAGAGGGAGACTCAGTACTCCTTAAGAGTGGGGATGGTGGAAGAAGTTTGAACAGGTCAATAGAAAGAAAATATACCCATAATCTTACTTATAATAGATAGAGAGAATTGTAGCCAGGAGAAGTGAAACCAGCATGGTAAAGATGATCAATCAATATCATATACAGCAGAAATCAATACAATAAAGTAATATATAAATAATTGTGTCCCTTTTGTTTGTTGTTTTTAAAAAAAACCTATCATCAAGAAGCGGTCTTGTTAAAGATCATAACGTCAAGGATATTCACCTGCTTCAATAGACTCCATAATTTTTGTCCTCATAAAAGTATTGTACTTCATGCTAGGAAAGAGAATCAATAAAATGTGGTTGAGATGAATTAGGAATAATCGCACAAGAGGGAGGAAGGGTTGTTCTCGAAAATATTCCCAAAGTGCCGTTCCCTTGAAGGAACAACAAAAACGCTCAAAAAAGTGTTGTTCCTTTTAAGGAATAGAAAAAATACACCCAAAAAAGTGCGGTTCCTGAAAAATAACAACAAAAAATGTACCCAAAAAAATTGCCATTCCTTTTAAGGAACAACAAAAAAATGCATGCGAAAAAGTGCTGTTCCTTAAAAGGAACATAAAAAAATACGCAAAAAAGTGCTGTTCCTTAAAAGGAACAACAAAAAAATCAACACGCGAAATTGCTGTTCCTTAAATGGAACGACCGCTGTTCCTTAAGAGGAACAACAGTTGTTCCTTAAATGGAACAACAAAAACAAACATGAAAAATGTGGAGCGATAAAAGGGTATTTTTAAACTCTAAGAACTCTAATTACCTTCACATTAATTATCAACCTGTGTGACTACTTTTGTTTCCAAGAGGTACTCAGTCTGAGGCGGCTATTTACTCAAGAGTAATGTTTGTCAAGATGTAGTATAGAAATACAAATGCAGAAATAATAAATGTTTGAAAAGAAATCTGCTTGAAAAGAAATCTAATTACAAGTGACAGAAATGTAAAGACTACACTACAGCAACCTTGCTAGACATCGATTAGGGATGTAGTAGTAATAACTATTTCCCCTAGAAATCGATGTGAGATGACCAAATCTGGGGACCTGGAATGATTAGCTCTACCCTCTACAGTTTAGAGATCTCAAAGCAAGTGAAAACAACTCAAAGGAAATGAAATCTAAAACGCAAACTGGAAAGGAACATCAATCTAAAAGCAATGAACAGGAATTGAATAGCAACGTAAAATAAACAGTGAATTCAATTCATAACCAAGCAAACTAGATTTCTACTCTTTAATCCTGTCGACAGCCACGCAACAATCAACTATCGTAATTTATAAACAAAATGAATAACAACTGGAATTAGATACAGAAAAACAACATTTTATAACAATTGAATCATGAATCATGCTTCTTGTAAAGAATGGAATAACAATGACTCTGTATTTGATCCAATTAGCAATAACTCAATTCTTTAATTGTAATAAACGAACTTCACACAACATAAATAAACTAATAGAAATACAAACAGCAGATCGCTCCACCAGGGCCGGGCCCTCAACCACTGGTGAAGCGTTGCTGTGCTTTACTCCAGCGCTTGAGAAATGGAACAACAGTGAACTCCTTTATTAATCAGGCATTAATAATGTTTACAAACAGCTCACACTCTCTTAACAAGAGCCGATGCACAATTCTGCAAATTACAATAAGAAAAGTTTCTCCATCCTCCCATACACAATACATGCTTCTCCTTTTATAATCAGAAGGTGGAGAAATTAAATAGCAAATAGGATCTCTAATAATAATATTGAATTTCTTCCAACCAATTGATCAACAATAAAATAGATTTACATCCATCTTTCAACAACAACAAGTCGAATTTGGCTTTGTAGCTGAGATTTGGAGGACGGCCGCAACCACAGATCTGAGAAAATCGTGCTCAAAGAACCCTGCGTTTCTCTTAGTACAAGCCGAATTTGGGCAAACCGTTCTTTGTTAAAGTTAATTGGGTCCGTTCTGAACAAAACCCATGTTCCGGATTTTCCAGATTCGTCTTCATTTGCTCAGAATCTCAACCGCAAAACTGTCACTCCTTATTCCAGCGCATTTCTGAGTTGGCACTTTCAATGATCAAATCTTCAATCTGGAAATTATCTTGGAGGCTAAAAATGGTGAATAATGTTATAACCAACTTATTAAAACTATCATTGATAAAATAATTCATAATCATCAATTTATTAGAAATAAAGGAAGATAAATAATATTCATCCATAATAGCATAAATCATTTATAAAATTGATTTAAATAATAAATTATAATAAATGACGTGATGAAGAATGGTAGAAATGGGTGGAATAAGCGTTCACAAGTGATAATAATAATGGCATATTAACGGCCCAACATACCCCCACACTCAATATGTTGCATGTCCTCATGCAACGAAAACATGAATATATTGCATGTCCCCATGCAACCCAAAGACAAAAACCCATGTGTTAACCAAGCAATAAAAAATATGTTCATCTTAGCTCATGAAATGGATAGAACAAATGAATTCTTCCTTAATTAATGAATATTCACTTTTAGTAATCTTGATGAAGGCATAACAATTTTTATATTGACATTCAACTATATGTATGAAGTTGTAGCAAAATATGATATAAGTAACATCAAACTTCATTAACCATTTTCTCAAAAACTACAAACCAGCTTTTGTTGAAATTTTGCAAGTAAATTTATAATATATGAATGCCTTTATGATCCAAAAATCAGATCGTTTTGATGCACGGATCATGAGATATAAACAAAATGGCTGTAGGTGAGAGTGCATGATTTCCGAAATTTTATGAACCAATTTATCTTGAAATTGTCTGGGTTTGTATTAATGATACGTCCGTGTTTTCCAAAAATCACAAGAATTGAGTTCATAGTTTTAAAAATATTATGGAAATCAATTTCTACACTGAAATTGTGTGCCTTAAATGAGAAAGAAAATAGAAACATCCATCATGCGTAGCAATTCCTCCCCCTCTCTGAAGAATTAGCATGCCCTCATGCAATGCTAGAAAACAAATAGAGGTGGTTGCTACCATCTGTTGAATTCGATGCTTGGTGTAAAACAACATGGAATAATGGAGGTGTTGAGAATGAATAAGAATAACAATGGATGATAAAGAATATGGATGACATGGTCATAAGAAAGAAATGAATGAAAGGAACACTCCCCTATACTCGAAAATGATATGCTGCTGAAAAAGGGAAAGTGGTAAAGATGTGGAATGAAGGATGATAAATAATGCTCAAAATGGATTTTCATGAAATTCTCTGAAATTCGTAATAAATCAGAAAATTATGCTATTTTACCTCAAGTTTTACCTCCAAAAATGTGGAATGACATATATGGACTGGCAGTTGTTGAAGCTGATGTAGGCAAAGTTGGTGCTGAAAGTGATGCAAAAGGTGGAATCCAGGTAAGCACATCATGTCTGAAGAATTGTTCACGTGCGCGAGCCTCTTCTGTTAAGTGCAATAGTGTGGTCATGCTGTGAATAGAATTGTGCCCATACTTGTTGTTCTCCTGTAAACAAAGCACTATTTTGCATACAATATTCTTGAATCCATAGTGTAAGCAATAGATAAGATGCATGCAAAAATTTCAATCAGAAAAACTTATCAAATCAACAAGTTATGGCAGAGTGCAGTAATCATATCACATGCAATCCCATAATGCAGACATTCCTCCTTCCAATTGGAGAAGGAATTCCATGACCATAAAGCCTATGAAAGGTGTTATGTTGACGGCAAGGCACGGGAATGAACAATATATCAGTAAATGAAGCAGAGTACACATATCAATGATAGGACAACGAGAGTTATGATTATAATGAGAGCAGAGTGTGTAAAGATAGTTATGAATAAGAGATAGGACGCTTTGGATTGATGATAAGTTACTAAAAAGAGAAAAAGGACAGCAATATGCCAAAAAGATGCTTTGCTGATGGTATTCTAGCTGAAAAATGATGTGATTGATTATAAAACAATTTCTCATGCATAAAGGTTCAAAATAGGGAAAAAGTTAAGGAAATAACTTCTCTGATAAAAAGAAAAAAAAATAAGAAAAGGGTATTATAGTAATAATTGACGATAAGATATAACTTCAATACCATAAGCAGAGCCTCTGCTGCCAGCAGGCGTCCATAGCCTCGGCAGGGTTGTTTTTTAACCCATATGAGCCAGAATCCTCAATTTATAACTAGAGAGTTACATTGTTGTTCTACAGAAGAGATCAATGTGCTGGCGTGGTAACCAGATAACCACACTGCCATTCACTGGGATGTAGCAAAAGTGATCAGGCCGACTCGTGATGAGACCTCCTGCTCCAAGGATAATTGGGCTATCCAATGGATCATAACCCTGGTGTGGTGGCCATAATGGGAATGTCACTTTGTTACAGCCTTATGAACATGGTAGGCTGGCTCGTAATGAGACCCCCTATCCTCCATCTGCGAACAAAATTTTGTTATTATTATACATTTTTATGATAAAAAGAGGGAGGCTCAGTACTCCTTAAGAGCAGGGATGGTGGAAGAAGTTGAACATGTCAATAGAAAAAAATATACCCATAATCTCATTTATTACAGACAGAGAAGATTATAACCAGAAGGGTGGAACCAGCATGGTATTAAGATGATCAATCAATATCATGTTCAACAGAAAACAATGCAGTAAAGTAGTATATAAATAATTGTGTCCATTTTGAAAATAATCTATCATCAAGGAGCTGTCCTGTTAAAGATCATAACATGAATGATATTAACTTGCTTCAATAGAATCCATAATTCTTGTCCTCATAAGTAGTGTACTTCATGCCATGAAAGGGAATCAGTAAAATGTAGTTGAGATGAACTAAAAATAATTCCACAAGAAGAAGGAAGGGTTGCTCCCAAAGTGTTGCTTCTTTGAAGGAACAGCAAAAACACTCAAAAAAAGTGTTGTTCCTTGTAGGGAACAACAAAAGAAATGCACACCAAAAAGAAAAAATACACACAAAAAAGTGTGAAAATGCAAATGTCGTTCCTTTGGAAAAAGGAACAACAAAATGGACAGTCATACAATGCAAACATGCAAAAAAAACAAATTAGCTGTTCACGGTATTGATGCTGAGGATGAGTTACACTTTGAATGAAGCAACACCTGAAACACAAAATATAAGAGAAATTAGAAAAAAAACAACAAAAACAGTATGTAAATAAATAAATTAAGTTACAACAGCTATGATGTTATGTCAAAAAAATGATTTATTCGAAAAATGTTTTGGCAGCAAAGACATGACATGAATCTTCGAATGGAAATCAATTCTTCATTTCTTCTATTATGAATCCGTTGGGTAATGAGTTGGATGAAATTCCTTTGTTTTATTAAAATTTGTTTCAAGAATCACTCGTCCATAAATTGACCTTCTTTATTTTCCCAAGACCTGCAAAAAACGAGTGTCTACTTGCAAGAAAACATTAAATCATGGAGAAAGAGAGGTGCGCGGGCTCCCCTAATCCAAGAATTATGCAAAAAACTAACAAGTAGTTACTCTGTAGAACAAATCCACGGAGAAAATAACAAAGTAAAATTTATTTGTTACCTGCGGGAGAGCAGTGGCCAATCATGCTAACCTGCAGTGTTTTAGTCACAACTTCTTTGTTTTTTGTCCAAATTGAGTGATTCCAAAGCCAAATGAGAGCTAATTCAAAGGTTAATCTCCAATAGCAACAGGTTTTAAAAATTCAATGATATGATATGTCAATTTTACTTAGAACAACCTGCATAACTGAGTCATTTTCGCTTACCCCACTTAGAACAACAGTGAATGTTTTAAGCATAGATTCTTCGTTTGATATCGGATCCGAATGATTCAAATTGGAAATGAAAGTAGATTCATTTATTTATCTCCAATAGAAACAGGTTTTGAAGAAAAGAAGAATTGATAGGTGAAATACTGTAAGGAACATCCGGAAAAACAGAGTTTTAAGGGTGCTGATTTACGATAGACAGTCAGTAGTTTGATCATAACTTCCCCATACGATATCGAAAATGAGTGATTCCAATTGCATTGGAAACTAGATTCATAGGGGAATCTACCATAGAAACAGGTTTTAAAAATTCATTCATTTAGGCCTCCAAAAACTGACTGTCCCATCTCTGTTCTTGAGCTGCCCGCTAGACATCCGGTCAATGTTTTGGTTCTAACTTTTTCGTTTCAAATCCAAATTAACTGATTCAAATTGGGTTAGAAATTAGACATCAAGTTATATCTAGGGTAGAAACAGGTTTTAAAAATATGGTCATTTAGGCCTCCAAAAACTGACTGTCCCAACTCTGTTCCTGAGCTGCCCGCTAGACATCCGGTCAATGTTTTGGTTCTAACTTTTTCGTTTCAAATCCAAATTGACTGATTCAAATTGGGTTAGAAAGTAGACATCAAGGGCTACCTAGGGTAGAAACAGTTTTTAAAAATATTCATTTTTGGTCCCTCAAAACATGACTGTCCCGACTGTTTTTCCAGAAAGTTCATCAAGCCCGCAAGCCAAAAAAATGATATTCAAGCATTTTTTCAAATTGGTGATAAAAAATGAATATAAGTGTTTATAGAATTTTTATTTGCATTATAAGTCATCTACAAACACAAATGAATTAAAAAATTATCACCAATGTTGATTTGCATAGAATGTTGCAACAAAAAAACAACTATTGTTACAAAAAAACAAAATGCATTTATTTATGTCCTTATTTTATTTTATTTTATTTTCTCCACTATCCTACTCTTCTTTGAGAATCGAATATGTTTATGTATAAGAGTATTTCCAGTGGAACCATTTTAGAAATAAGGCCTCTAGTATGCACATACCCAAATTTGAAAAATGCATATTAGTGAAAATTAGGGTACGAAAAGCCAACTTCCCTTGAAAAAATGGTATCAAAAATTGTTGAAGCATAGAGTGATGTTGCAAACAAGTGATGGAATGAAACCAATCTTCAATATATCCTTTATTTTCTTGATTTCCCATAGCCATCATATCATGAAGTTCTTGAGCTTTTAAAATAGCGTGTTGATGCATAGTAAAAGAAACCTCATTTTCTTCCATCACTTCTACAATTTTTGAATTTGAAACATTCTTAATCTCATTGTAAGTTTTCTTAAATAACACATGTGAGATAGAATGGGTGGGAAGGGTGGGTAAATTTGGCAGTTCAACATTGTAAGTATGTTGTACTGGTTTATTGCGGTGAGGGTGTGGAATTAGTTGAGCAGGAAATTCAAAAGTAAAAATGTTGGACAGTTTCTTACCATAACAGAAGATGTCCTTCATGTGTTTCTTCAAAGCTCCTTCTTCCAATGTTCCTGTCAATTAGTTAGTGAAATGGGTGGTGCTTACATCACCACTTGAATGAAATCATGTGATCCATTTTTTTAAAAATTTCTATCTTTTTCCTAATCATTCACAAAAATTCAAACATCTATTTCTACCCAACAAAGCAACAACAAATCTGTTAGGAAAGCGGACAGTGGAGCAGGGCTTTTACATGCTCCGCACGTAGGTTCTTACCTTCCGTTTTTAAGATCCAACTCTTCCCTAGCAGGCACTCATCAGATTCACACCACTCTTTAGAAATGGCTACACTCTCCCCGGCAACGGCGCCAAAATGTGGAGCGATAAAAAGGGTCTCTTTCACCTCTAATTACCTTCACATTAATTATCAACCCAGGGACGACTTTTTGTTTCAAGAGTGTACTCAGTCTGAGGCGGCTATTTACTCAAGAGTAATGTTTGTGAAGATGTAGTATAAAAATACAAATGCAGAAATAATAAATGCTTGAAAAGAAATCTGCTTGAAAAGAAATCTAATTACAAATGACAGAAATGTAAAGACTACACTACAGCAACCTTGCTAGACATCGATTAGGGATGCAATAGTAATAACTCTTTCCCCTAGAAATCGATGTGAGATGACCAAATCTGGGGACCTGGAATGATTAGCTCTGCCCTCTACAGTTTAGAGATCTCAAAGCAAGTGAAAACAACTCAAAGGAAATGAAATCTAAAACGCAAATTGGAAAGGAACATCAATCTGAAAGCAATGAACAAGAATTGAATAGCAGCGTAAAATAAACAGTGAATTCAATTCATAACCAAGCAAACTAGATTTCTACTCTTTAATCCTGTCGACAGCCACGCAACAATCAACTATCGTAATTCATAAAAAAAAGGAACAACAAGTGGAATTAGATACAGAAAAACAACATTTTATAACAATTGAATCATGAATCATGCTTCTTGTAAATAATGGAATAACAATGACTCTGTGTTTGATCCAATTAGCAATAACTCAATAAATAAACGAACTTCACACAACAGAAATAAACCAATAGAAATACAAACAGCAGATCGCTCCACCAGGGCCGGGCCCTCAACCACCGGTGAAGCGTTGTTGTGCTTTACTCCAGCGCTTGAGAAATGGAACAACAGTGAACTCTTTTATTAATCAGGCATTACTAATGTTTACAAACAGCTCACACTCTCTTAACAAGAGCCGATGCACAATTCTGCAAATTACAATAAGAAAAGTTTCTCCATCCCCCCATATACAATACATGCTTCTCCTTTTATAATCAGAAGGTGGAGAAATTAAATAGCAAATAGGATCTCTAATAATAATATTGAATTTCTTCCAACCAATTGATCAACAATAAAATAGATTTACATCCCTCTTTCAACAACAACAAGTCGAATTTGGCTTTGTAGCTGAGATTTGGAGGACGGCCGCAACCACAGATCTGAGAAAATCGTGCTCAAAGAACCCTGCGTTTCTCTCAGTACAAGCCGAATTTGGGAAAACCGTTCTTTGTTAAAGTTAATTGGGTCCGTTCTGAACAAAACCCATGTTCCGGATTTTCCAGATTCGTCTTCATTTGCTCAGAATCTCAACCGCAAAACTGTCACTCCTTATTCCAGCGCATTTCTGAGTTGGCACTTTTAATGGTCAAATCTTCAATCTGGAAATTATCTTGGAGGCTAAAAATGGTGAATAATGTTATAACCAACTTATTAAAACTATCATTGATAAAATAATTCATAATCATCAATTTATTAGAAATAAAGGAAGATAAATAATATTCATCCATAAGAGCATAAATCATTTATAAAATGGATTTAAATAATAAATTATAATAAATGGCGTGATGAAGAATGGTAGAAATGGGTGGAATAAGCGTTCACAAGTGATAATAATAATGGCATATTAACGGCCCAACAAAAAAGATGTACATTCCTTAAGAGGAACAAACATGCGAAACTTGGTGTTCCTTGTAGGGAACAACAAGAGAAAAATAGAAAAAAAACTAATGTACAATCTATTATCTAAGCAAATCCAGTCAAACAGAAAGACAAATTTATGTACAGGTTTCAAGAAAAAGTAATTTTTTACATAATTGGTGCTGCCGAAGAATTGCCTTTTGTAACTGAAACTTGCATGGTAGGGTCCTCATTGTTCAATCGCCAATGGAGCGGAAACTAAAATTTGAAGGAAGCAACACCTCAAGCACAAAAACATAAGAGAAATCAGAAAAGAAACAACACTTTATTTAAAAACAATATATAAATAAATAAGTTAAGTTACAACAGCTATGATGTTATTTCCTAAGGGAATATCAATCTGTCAATAGAAAAAAAAATGATCTTTTGGAAAAATGTATTGACAGCAGTGACATGAATCTTCAAATGGGAATCAATTATTCATTTTTCCTGTTATGAATCCGTTGGGTAATGAATTAGATGAAATGCCCTTGTTTCATTAATATTTCTTTCAAGAATCGCCCGTCCATAAATTGACCTTCTTTATTCTCCTAAGACCTGCAAAAAACGAGTGTCTACTTGCAATAAAACATTAAATCATGGATAAAGAGAGGTGATCAGGCTCCCCTAATCCAAGAACTATGCAAAAAAAAACAAGTAGCTACTCTGCAAAACAAATCCATAGAAAAATAAAACAAATTTTATTTCACCTGCGGGAGAGCAGTGGTCAACCATACTAACCAGCAGTGCTTTAATCATAACTTATTTGATTTTTGTCCAATTTGAGTGATTCAAAAGCCGAATGAAAGTGAATTCAGGGAGATGTCTCCAATAGAAACAGGTTTTAAAAATTCCATGTAATGGTATGCCAATTTTACTTAGAATGACCTGCATAATAGAGTCATTTTCGATTTTCTAGCTCAGACCAACAGTTGATATTTCAAGCATAAAATTTTCATTTGATGACGGATTGAGATAATTAAAATTGGAAATGAAAGTAGATTCATTTATTTATCTCCAATAGAAACAGGTTTTTAATACAAGAATAATTGATGGGTCAAATACGCTAGTGAACAGCCGAGAAAACAAAGTTTCAAGAGTGCTGATTTATGATAAGTAGTCAGTATTTTGGTCATAAATTACTCATACGATATCGAAATCGAGTGATTAAAATTTCTTGTAAACTATATTCATAGAGGAATATACCATAGAAACAAGTTTTAAGAATATAGTCATTTAGACCTCCAAAAACTGACTGTCCCAACTCTGTTCCTGAGCTGCCTACTAGACACGCTGTCAATGTTTTGGTTATAAGTTTTTCGTTTCAAATCCAAATGGAGTGATTCAAATTGGGTTGGAAAGTAGACATCAAGGGATACTTAGGATAGAAACAAGTTTTAAAAATATTCACTTTTGGTTCCTCAAAACATTACTGTTCCAACTATGTTTTCTGAAATTTCATCAAGTCCACAAGTCAAAAAATATGATATTCACGCAATTTTTCCATATTGGTGATAAAAATGAATATGAGTGTTTGTAGAATTTTTATTTTCAATATAATGCATCTACATACACAAATAAATTAAAATATTTATCACCGATGTTGATTTCTACAACCTGTTGTAACAAAAACATATATATATATATATATATATATATATAGTTTACATAATAATAAAAATTTATTTATTTATGTCCTTATTTATTTATTTTCTACACTAGCCTACTCTTCTTTGAAAATTGAATATGCTTACGTATAAGAGTACTTCCAGTGGAGCTATTTTCGAAATAAGGCCTCTATTATGTACATACCCAAATTTGAAAAATACATGTTAATAAATAGTAGGGTATGAGAAGCCAATTTCCGTTGAAAAGATGGTGCCAAAAATTGTTGAAGTATGGAGTGATGCTGCAAACAAATAGAGTGAAACCAATCTTCAATGTATCCCTTACTTTCTTGATTTCCCATAGCCGTCATATCATGAAGTTCTTGAGTGTTTAAAACGACTTGTTGATGCAGGTTAGAAGAAACCTCATTTGCTTTCATAACCTCTACAATTTTTGGGTTTGATACATTCTGAATCTTAGTATAAGTTTTCTCCAATGGTGCATGTGAGATAGAATGGGTGGGAAGGGTGGGTAAATTTTGCAGTTCAACACTGTAAGCATGTTGTACTGTTTTATTATGGTGAGGGTGTGGAATGAGTTGAACAGGAAATTGTGTACGGAATGGAGCATTTTGATGATGTAGTTGATTGGGTTGAATGGATGATTTTGATGGGCAAGCAAGATGTTGTGGAAGAGCTGGAAGATGTGTTTGTGCTACAAGAAGAGGGAGAGTAGTCATGTAATCATAAGATGAACCATGTCAAACTTGTAGACAAGATTGGTGGTGGTTATATTGAGATTAGCATGGCTGCCCTAACATATGAGTATTCCATAATGGATTATGCAAGTAAGAGAATGGAGAGGAAGTGTTTTGAACCATACCTGTAGGCCATGATTTCCATGGTTTTGACCTTGTTGCAGCTTCCCCATCTCTTTGATATGCTACTTCCATCCTAGATAAGGAAGAACAACTATCTATGGGATGCTCCTTTTGGCAATGAGGGAAAAACACTTCTTCAATTTCTTGATTTTTCTGAACCTGTAAAACATCCAATTGTGAATTTAGAGAGCTAATAAAATCATATTTAAAATTTTCAAATAAAACATTGATTTCAACTCTTATGTGTCTTGTTCTTGTAGTAAATTTGGAAAAGAAAGAAGAAACTTCTATATAATTCTTACCATCCTTGGAAATTCCTCTTGAATAAATTATGCACAATTCACGAACATCATCATATGATAACTGAAAAACATCACCTTTTCCTGTCAGATTTAAGAGTTCTAAAAATTCATCTTTGATTCCTTTAAGAATGAGTTTTTTCAAGATTTCTTTTTCCAAATGCTTATGCTTTGATTGTTGAAGGTTATATTGAAATCGCTCTACATAGTCCTCCAAGCTTTATCTTCATTGGATTTGCAATAGTCTTGGTACTTCTTCACGAATATGTTTTTCATGTCCTCCCATGTTTGGATGCAGTTCCCACCTAGGCTCATAAACCATCGGAGAGCTGCTCCTTTTAGAGTAAGAGGAAACACTTTCAACCTTTGATCATTAGTACAATAATCATATCCTCTACAAAATACGTCAAACTCAAATAAGAATGTATCTGGATCTTCATTTTTCAAACCATGAAAATTTGGTAGAGGAGATGGGGGAATTATGTGCATTTGTGTCACTCCTCCTAGATATTTGATAGGGAATTTGAAAGTTGCAATGTGAGCCATTTCTTACCATAATAGAAGATGTTTTTCATTTTTTTCTTTGAGGCTCCTCCTTTGAATGTTCCTGTCAATTGGTTAGTGAAATGGGTGGTGCTTACATCACCACTCGAGTGGAATTATGAGATTTTTTTTTCAAAATTCTACCTCTAAAATACAAACGTTCATTTCTACCTTAAATTCCTAGCAATTCTGCTGAAAAGCGGGCGGAGGAGCAATTGCTTTACTTGCTTGTTACGCAGGTTCTTACCTTCCATTTTTAATACCCAATTCTTTCACAGCAGACAAACATCAAACACCTACTTCAACTTCTATGCAATTGTGCTGAAAAGCGGGCAGAGGATCAAGCACTTTACTTGCTCGTTACGTAGGTTCTTACCTTCTGTTTTTAATACCCAATTATTTTCCAACAACAAATATCAAACATACATCATTCTCTGTGAAATGGCAACACTCTCCCCAGCAACAGCGCCAAAATGTTCGGTGCTAAAAGGTGCCTTTTAAAACTCCTATTTATCCCACATTAATTATCAACCCGGGCAAGTCCTCTTATTTCAAGAGTGTACAAAATATGTGTACACTATAATCCCAGAGAGTAATGTTTCTTAAAATGTAGTATAGATCTTTCAAATACAAGAATAAATGAATCCTTTTAATAAATCCCACTTGCAACTAAAGGAAACTCAATGCTCTAAAACTAAATCATTCATTCAGCAAAGTAACAACAATTATCAGTCAAGGATACAGTAGCAATAACTCATTCCTCTTTTAACTGATGTAAACTAATCAAGCATAAATAAGATCCTCAATCTGAGAGCTTTGACAACAATAACGAATGTTCTTTACAGTTGTTGATCTTGCACTCCACACCAAAACAACTAATTGGAAATGATAACTGAATTAAATTAATAATGTTGCTAATGGAAATGGAATAAACATGCTCACTGCAATAATATTCTAAAGAAAAACCAAATACTTGTAAGAAAGAGATGAACAACGAAGCTTATTTAGTAGTAATAAACAACAAAGCTATTTAATAGAAATGAACAGCAAAATCCGAAATGAACAACGAAGCTTTATACTTGAAATGAATAGCATAACAATATAAGTTGCAAAGGATAATAATCTTGTTATGGTGGAAGGGAATGACAACGCGGTTCAATCACAGCTTATGCAATAAAACGATTTCATAAAATATTGAAACAGTAAACTATAAAACAGGGAACTGTAAAGCAATGCGATTAAGGGAAATGAAAATTAAAGCAAACCATCACACGACTGGAATTGTAAAGTAATGGTACAAATAGCAAGTGGATCCACCATGGCCAGGCCCTTTGTCGCTAGTGAAGCACTGCTAAAATACTCCAGTATGAAATAATGGAACAACAACTGAATTATATATTAATCATGTGTAAAGAAGTTTATAGGCAATCACACTATGTTTTAACCAACGAGAGTCGATGATCAAAGTGAAAACACCAAAAGGAAAATCTGAATAATGGCAATACATGCTCTCCTTTTATAATCAGAAAGAGGAGAAAGTAAATAGTAAATGTGATCCCTCATAACAAAATTGGATTGTTCCCAACAACTTGGTTAGCAAGAAAATATATTTCCATCATTCATTCAACAGGAACAAGTCGAATTTGGTATTGCAATTGACATAATTTGGAAAATGGCCGCAACAACGAATCTGGGAAAATCGTCCTCAGAGAACCTTCCGTTTCTCTCAATACAGGTCGAATTTGGGCAAAAGGTTCTTTAATAAAGTTAATTCGGTCTGTTCTGGACAAAACACATGTTTCGGATTTTCTAGATTCTTCTCCATTTTCCCAATACGTCCAATGCAAAACTGTCACTTCTTGTTCAAGCGAATTTATGAGTTGGCATATTTAATGATGAGCTGGAGATCAACTCTGTGATCTGGAAAATATCTTGGAGGCTAAAATGGTGAGTGATGTTACAACAAATTTATTAATAAACCATAATTGGTAAAATCATGCATAATCATCAATTTATTAAAAATAAAGGAGAAGAAATAATATTTATCCATAAGAGCATAAATAATTATAAATTGGAATTATATGATAAATTATGATAAATGACATGATAAAGAAGAGTAGAAATGGATGAAATAGGTGTTAAAAAGTGATAATAATAATAACATATTAACGGCCCAACAGACGATACACTCAAATTGTACATTAATTATAGGCAATTGAACAAGGTGAAGATCAAGAAAAATTATCCATTACCTTAGATTATTGATTTGTTTAATCAGGTGAAGGGAGAAACAATATTCTCAAAGATTGATTTGAGATCATGATATCATGAGGTGCACATCAAACAAGAAGACATCTACAAGGCTACATTTCATACAAGGTGTGGGAACTATGATTTTGTGGTGGTTCCTTTTTGTCTTACCAATGCTCCACCCACTTTTATGTGTTTGATGAGCAGTGTGTTGCATCCTTACCTCAATAAGTTTGTGATAGTGCTTATTGATGATATATTGGTATATTCCAAGAATGAGGAGGAGCATGCAAAAAACTTAGCAACAATGTTGAGATTTTCGAGAGAGTATCAGTTGTATGCCAAGCTCAACAAATGTAGTTTATTTTAGTTACAAATTCATTACTTGGGACATGTTGTCCCCAAGGAGGGGAAAACAGTGGATCCAGAAAATATTAAAGCTATCATGGATGAGGTCAGATCGTTCATGGGATTAGCAGGATATTACAAGTAGTTAACTTGGAATGTCTCAAGGATGGGCTATATTATCACATATTTGTAGAGGAAATGGAAAAAGTTTGAATTGACTGAGGAGTGTGCAACTAGTTTTGAGAAGATGAAGAATTTGCTTACAAATTCTCCATTCTTGAAGATTGTAGATATTGATAAGGAGATTGTAGTTTGTACAAATTTTTGAAAGAAATGACTTGGTGGAGGTGTGATGCAGGAAGGACAGGAGGTATGCTATGAGTCAAGGAAGGTGAATGAGCATGAGAAGAACTATGTGACTCACGATCTTGAGTTTGCAATGATTATTCATGCATTAAATATGTGGATACATTATCTCCTTGACAAGAGGTTTATCTTGATGAGTGATCATAGTGGACAGAGGTGCTTGTTTGACCAACCTAATATGAGTGCCATACAAGCTAGATGGTTGGTTATTCCGAGTGAGTTTTATTTTGAGATTAGATACATTAAAGGCAAGGAGAATTAGGATGCAGATGCTCTCAGTAGGAGAGTGCAGGTAAATCATATTTCACTTGTGAGCTCTTATGGGACAAATTTTCCGAAGCATATCTTGTAGGCAAGGAAACATGATGAGAGGTACCAACAATTGAAGCAAAGATTGCAGCAGGAGGGTGAAGGTGATAGGGATGAGGAGTATCATCTCACGGAAGATGGATTAGTCACATTCGAGAATATGATTTATGTGTTAGATAACAGTAAGTTGAAGAAGCTTATCTTGAGGGAGTTTCACGTAAAGCCATATTCAAGCCACCCAAGATATCATAAGGCTTTGACAATTGTTAATAGGTTCTACCATTGGCCAAACTTGAAGAAGGAAGTAGTTTAATTTGTTGCTAGATAATTGGACTATTGGTAGGTGAAAGATGAGTGTAAGAACACAACTGATCTATTATATCCTATTTCGATTCTAGAATGGAAATGGGAGGTCATTTCCATGGACTTTATTGTAGTTTTTCCAAGGACATTGAGGCAAAATGATTCCATCATGGTTCTGGTTGACAGGTTGAGCAAGGTAGCTCACTTCATTGTAGTGAAGTCTACAAATTCAACTGGTGAGGTAGCTCAGGTCTTCATCAGGGAGAGTGAGGTTGCATGGTGTTTCCAAGAATATCATATCATACAAATATGCCAAGTTCACTTCAAATTTTTGGAAGGAGTTGTTTGCAGGCTTGGGGACAAAGTTATATTTCAGCATGACTTATAATTCACAAACAAATGGACTAAAAAAGAGGGCCAACATGATCCTTGAGGATATGTTGAGGATGTATGTCATGGATCAGAAAAGGAAGTGGGAGTAGTATCTTCCACTGGTGGAGTTTGCATATAATAATGGGTATCAAGAATCCTTAAATATGAGTCCATTTGAGGCTCTTTACGGGAAAAATTGTAATACTCTTATCGACTGGGGTGATCCAGTGAACAAGGTTCTGATTGGACCGGATGTGTTGGTTGAGATGGAGCAAGAGATGTAGGTTATAAAAATAAATCTAAAGGCAACACAGGACAAACATAATATTTATGCAAATCATCATAGAGAATTTGAGGAGTTTCAGGTTGGGGAGCATGTCTACTTACACATCAAGCCTAATAGGAGCTTCTTAAGTATTGAGTCATGTGAAAAATTGGCACCTCGGTATTGCGAGCCTTTTTAGATCCTTGAGAGGATTGGACCAGTCACCTACATACTTGAAATTCTGCTAATGGTGAAATTATGTGGCCGACAGATTCATTACTTGGGACATGTTGTCTCCAAGGAGGGGACAATAGTGGATCCAGAAAATATTAAAGCTATCATGGAGTGGCCAACTCCTAGGAATGTGGATGAGGTCAGATTGTTCATGGGATTAGCAGGATATTATAGGAAATTAATTTGGAACTTCTCAAGTTTTGCTTATCATATCACATCTTTGAAGACGAAAGGGAAATTTTTTGAATTGAATGAGGAGTATGCAACTAGTTTTTAGTAGTTGAAGCATTCCCATACAAATACTCCAGTCTTGAAGATTGTAGATATTGATAAGGAGATCGTAGTCTGTAAAAATTCTTTCTAGAAAGGACTTGGTGGAGTCTTCATGCAGGAGGGACATGTGGCATTCTATGAGTCAAGGAAGGTGAATGAGCATGAGAAGAACTATGTGACTCGTTATCTTGAGTTGGCAATGATTATTCATGCATTTAAGATGTGGAGAAATTATCTCCTTGACAAGAGGTTTATCTTAATGAGTGATCATAGTGGACTGAGGTGCTTGTTTGACCAACTTAATATGAATTCCATACAAGCTAGATGGTTGGTTATTTTGAGATCAAGTACATTAAAGGCAAGGAGAATCATGATGCAGATGCTCTCAGTAGGAGAGTGAAGGTAAATCATATTTCAGTTGTGAGCTCTTATGGGGAAAATTTGCAGGAGCTTATATTGTAGGCAAGGCAACATGATGAGAGGTACCAATAGTTGAAGAAAATATTTTAACAAGAGGGTGAAGGTTATAGGGATGAGGAGTATCATCTCACGGAAGATGGATTAGTCACATTCGAGAATAGGATTTATGTGTCAGATAACAGTCAGTTGAATAAGCTTATCTTGAGGGAGTTTCACGTCAAGCCATATTCAGGCCACCCAATATATCATAAGGCTTTGAGAATTGTTAAGAAGCTCTACCATTGGCCAAAATTGAAGAAGGAAGTGGTTGAGTTTGTTGCTAGATGCTTGGACTGTCAATAGGTTAAAGATGAGTGTAAGCACGCCACTCGTCTATTATATCCTATTCTGATTCTAGAATGGAAAGGGGAGGTCATTTCCATGGACTTTATTACAGTTTTTCCAAGGACATTTAGGCAGCATGATTCCATCATGGTTCTAGTTGATAGGTTGAGCAAGGTAGCTCACTTCATTGCAGTGAAGTCGAAAAATTCAACTAGTGAGGTAGCTCAAGTTTTCATCAGGGAGATAATGAAGTTGCATGGTGTTGTCAAGAATATCATATCATACAAATATGCGAAGTTCAATTCAAAGTTTTGGAAGGAGTTGTTTGCGAGCTTGGGGACAAAGTTAGATTTTAGCGTGACTTATAATTCGTAGATAGATGGACAAACAAAGAGGGCCAACAAGATCCTTGAGGATATGTTCAGGATGTATGTCATGCATCAAAAAAGGAAGTGGGAGGAGTATCTTCCACTTGTGGAGTTTGCATATAATAATGGGTATCAAGAATCCTTAAATATGAGTCTATTTGAGGCTCTTTACATGCAAAGTTGTAATACTTCTATTGACTGGAGTGATCCTGTGAACAAGGTTCTTATTGGACTGGATATGTTGGTTGAGATGGAGCAAGAGATGCAGGTTATAAAAATAAATCTAAAGGTAGTGTTATCACTCCAGTAAATTCTTAAGTTGTGGGATTTTGGTTTTTAGTCAAAGAATACTAGAGGTAACCACAAACCTACTTCAAACTCTAGGATCTAGCCTTCTTAGGGTTCAGAGAGGGCTCTTTCTTTAAATTTTAACTTTGTTTTGATTTATGAATATTAGGCTAGTTATTAAAGTGCAGATTTGGTTTTGTTTTGTTGGATTTGGTGGGAAAATTTCACTTGGAGGGTAGATAGAGGGAAATCTACTTGTCCATTGGGCTATGGATTCTAAGTCAAGCTAACAGAACTGGGATCAAAGCCTAAAAGGTCAAATGTCTGCAGGGAAAAGTAGATAACCCTTGGAGGTCTTGGGAAAAATTGTTTTTGAGATGGTATGATCGGGATAAAGGGCACTTAAGGATCCTTTGATCCGAAAAAGGGAAGTAGAAGATAGAGGTCAAATGGGAGAGGGAGCAATTAAGAATGACCTGCACCGGAAATCAGAAGAAAACAAAGAAATGATATCTAGTTAAAAACAAGGTGCTCTCAACATGTCCTGTAGTAATAATCCTAGTTATACATTCAGATTTAAAATTAAAACACAGATGTATGCATGAAACAAAAGAAGATAACAATGACAAGTTTAAAGAGAGTACTTCACTCCAGATAGCTTATCACAGGGATCTTGAAGTATGATGCCAAAAAGGTGATCCAGTCTGCTGCTCAAAATCGAAATCCAAAGCCTTCAAGTCAATAAAAAATATCTATAGTAATCTCCAACAATTTTATTCCACACCAAAATACTTCCAAGAGTGAAGTATTTATATAAAATGTCTTACAAAATATCCTAGATGACTTCTAGGAATAAACTTAGGAAAATTAAATCTTTTACAACAATAATAGTGACAACTTGCTCAACAAACTAGCAAGCTGTCCTATTTTATTCAAAATAAATAGAAATTTTTTTAAGATAAGAAGCAGCTGGCTGCTTATGTGTCCTTTCTGCTGGCCTTTTAGATATTTTCAGAATCTAACTCACCTTCACTGATACTCTTTCACACTGATATTCTTTCTCATTGATACACTTTCACTTCGGATACCCTTTGCCTTCAGTAAAACTGCCTTCTTGCTATAAAATCTTTTTTTACTGTGAAATTAGCAAACAAATTTTTTGTTCTTCATGTGTTTGCCTTTATTTCTTCATAGCAAATTAGTCAATGCCTGCCACTCCTCGTTTTTAGGAATTCTAATATTCTTGAGTTTCCTAAAATTTTCATCAACTTCAGTGTACCCGGAAAATGTGGGTTTGATGACAAACAAATGTTTGATTTCATATTGCAAGTAAAACAAATCTTCAAAACTTTGTAGCAATACTTTCCCTGTGGGAATACTTTGGCCAGTTGGCTTGTTTACTTGCTCCTTGGCATGTTCTATGATATTTTTGTCATAATCATTTTGAGGCATTAGCTTGTCATTAATCACTATAATATCTGGAAGTCCCTTTTGTCTTCAGTTAGTACTGAATTTAACCATAAATCTAGTGACAACAGTGTTCATTCCTTCACATTTCTCTTCAAGCTGCCTCATTAGATTTCTTTTGGTAGTTACTTTCCTAGTTTCTAATATTGTAGCCGTCCTGTCATTGATCTTTAACTCTTCAAGTTGCTGTTTTTTCTTGCTGTTTAGGAAATTGATTAACCTAACAACCTGTTCTAGTTTATTTGCCAATTCTTCTTGTGTCTTTTGGATCTCTACCTGAGCTTTCAATAGTAACTCTCTTTGCTAAAAAAATACTTGAATTGATGGCCAAACATCATGAATGGCTTCAATTACATTATTCCATAAGTAACTTTTAATATATGATATTTGGTCTTTGAGAGTTAACTCTTTTTTGAGCTTTTTTACCTCTTCACTCAATCTGTGAAAATTCTGCTCATGTATTTTAGCATCTATCTGAGATGCTTTGCTTGTTTTCTCTAGATTTTCAATTGTCTTGGTTAATATATTGATTTCATTGGTCTTCAAGGAAATTTCCTCCATTGCTTTTATTAGTTGACTGCTCTCATCTATGGGTGGAAACACTGTTGTAGAAGGTTTAGTCACTGAAGTAGTTGAAGAAGTCACTGCCACTGCAGTGGCCAATGGCTCTTTTGGTGCCAATTTCTCTCCCAAAGTAGATGGTACAACTGCTGTGATGACTGGGATAACAGTGGGAATGACTGGTTCCTTAACTATTTCTTTTTCTTGGACAACTTGGTCCATTTTCACTTCCATTTCTTTGATTTGAGATGTGAGTTGAAGTATCATGATCATCATTTCATCTTTCTCCTTCTGATCCTGTAAAACTTCCTTTGTTTGAGGATGTTCTCCTTGAGGAAGATTGATCTGTTTCCTCAAGGCAGCTATGTCCTCATTTTTATTTTTAACCAATGCTTCAACTACTTTAATGTTTGTAGGATCATATCCTACCTGCAATACTAACTCTTCTAAGGCTCTATCCTTAGATATTTTGCATATAGTGAAGCTTTATCCATTTTCATTTGGTCCTGCATATTAGAGATTGTATTTTGAAGTCTATGAGCACTCATAGCTTTTGTGGTCACTGTGGAATATAACATCTCTGATGTTTTCATGTGAAATTCAATCTGATCCAACTCATGGATTTTATCTGTGGCTACTTCCATATCAACCTTTTTGTAATCAACCACTATCTTTGGCACTGGTACAGTGGGCTGTAAAACTGACATAATCAATTTTTGAGTTGAATAATCAAAGGCTGATAAGAATCTATTTTGATTCCCTGGCTTCTGCTTTAAAAACTGAGAATATATTTAAGTTTTAATTTCCCCATTCTTCAATTTGATTTGCTTGTATTTTTCCTTAATATCTAAGTCCTTCTCCTCAGCTGAATGTGAGGAGGAAGCCTCCATACTTTGTTGCCTCTTCATTAACTGTGCATCTTAATTATTCAACTATTCTTTATTTTGATTTGGCTCACTGATGATTATTGTGGCCACATTGGTCTCTGTCTGGGCAGTGTTGGTATTTAAAGGATGTGTATATTCAACATCTATTGTCACCTTGCCTTTAGCTGCTATATCCAGTTTTGGCCTCTTGTTGTAGATGATTTTAAACTTTGTCTCTGTGGTAATTTATGCAGTATAAGCTCCTTCTTCCTTGATTCTTTTAGTGGATGGCTCTGGCTATTTGGCAACTTCCAAAGGGTGACTAGTATTCCTTTGGTTTACTGCCTCTGTTAAAGTATTCTCAACCCACTCAATTTTATTAGAAAATTTCTCTATATCTGGCTTTGAATCATGGATAAAGGGTGTCAAATTACATTTTACCCTTAGTTTACTTAAGATCCCTTGTGGATCATGATTCCATGGGAAGCTTTCTTTTAATTTGTATTCCTGTAATTGACTTGCTGTTTCTCTTTGGTTACATATGAAAGGCTCAATTTAATTTTTGAGTTTAATTGAGTATTTTTCTTGGCTGCTATAAAATTAATGGAATATGAATTCAAGATCTGCCTAATGTACTCTAAGGCAAAGATCTTCATAGATGGATGCTTAGGAAACTTGTAGGGTAACAATTTAGAACCAAAAACTCTGATTTCAGTGAATTCCTTATATAAAACCAATCTCCTACTTTGCTTTGCTCTGACAGGTGAAAAATTCTGTTCATTTCCTCACTGATTCTAGGTTGCTCTAATTTTATTAAGATGGTGGTCAATGGATGCACAAAAAAATCAGCAAACTCTGAATAACTGAATTATATCCCTTATTTTCTGAGTATAGATGTCCAGAAGACAACTAATAGAGGTTTTCCTTCCATATCCAATTTCTGAAGTGAAATAGGAAAGTTCTTTGATTGGAAAAATAGAAACAAGTGTAAAAGATAAGAGGTATATCTGAATACCCCTTCCAGCTGCAAATTAGACAATTGACAGTGAATGCTATCAGCTATAAAACCAGCATAGCCAAATATTACTGAGGGTGACTGTCCTAGAGAAAATGTAGACAAAAAACCCAATATTGACTCATCAATATGTTCATTGGTAAAATACCAAGTATAAAGGAAAGCATGGAGATAACATGCCTCAAACCTTCAGGGAACTTGGCAGTGGAATATGGAGGGTTTAATTTTGGGATTTCAACATGCAGAGGCATGAAGGTCTGGAAGATCATAAACCTTTTAGGAAAGTCTAAGTTAATGTATAGCTTAGTGAGGGCTTCAATGGATAATGGTACTGCTTGAGGGTTTGGTTGAAGCTGCAACATTTGGTTTGTAGACTTTGCTGTAATGGTAAATAGGACCTCTTTGTTTGCATTGACAATAGCTCTCTGTTCAGGGATGTAGTATTGATGACACAGTCTAATAATTTCTTGACAGGGATGAGTCAGGGGGACTACATATTTGGGCAAATTAAATATGAACATCTTCTTGCTCATCTAGGGATTTTTTAAAACACCAGTTGTGTATATCTAACAAATTGAACTCAACTATAGGATCAACTATTTTGTAATAAATGTATGCTAAAGGAATATGCTCAATATCAACAACTGGGGGCTGCAATGGGTTGACTACAATGGCAGTATTTGGAGTCATAGCAGGAGTAGCTTTAGGAGTTTTGGAACCTTCTGATTTGTTTCCACTCTGTTTTTTAGGCTTTTTTGTAGGCTTCTGCAAGTTTAAACTGTTTGCAGGGGAAATTTTGCTATGATAGAGGCTGGATTAGGCAATTTCAACAAGATAGAATGCTTCTCTGGATTTTATGGTCAATTGGGTCTCTCAAATGAAGTTTTGAGGCTAAAAACTGGTCAAACACAGAAAACAAGGGTTTTCTGAGTTTCTTGACTACAACTTGGGCTCAAATTTTGATAAAAATGATTTTTCAGAAGATACAGGGCACCTGCAGAGGATTTTTGGCTTTTAGAGCTTTGAATTTAACCCTAAAACTGTGAAATAATGATAATTTTCTTTGAAAATAGTGCACAACGGATTCTAGGGTTCCTGGAAAAATTTTGCCAGGGTTTTGCCTGTTTCTGGGACTTTAGGGCAATTTAATTTAATCAATTTCTTAATATTTACTTCTTCTTTTTCCTTTTAAAAGTCTTTTGAATTTAGTTGCAGGTTAAATTCTTAGAAAAATACCTGGTTTTGATGCAGGTCTTGGTTTTAATAGGACTGCAATCTTCTTTTTGAATTGAATCTTTAGTGGTTGGTATAGAGCAAGTGCGGCTCCTTTGTAGTCTTTTACAAGTCTCTTGGGCAAAGGTTTGCAAGCATTTGGTGTCAATATGGGCGAAAATGGCTATCAGAGGCTTTTTTGCAAATTTACACAGTCGGGAGGACAAACAATGGTTTAAACGTGACACACTGGTGAAAAGCATACAAAAAGGTTAAATTAAAAATTTGATTCATATTAACCTTTTGGCATTAATTACAGGTCGCGTCATGGCAGGAAGGTGGTTTTCGAATTATTGAAAGGGAAAATACCGGTGGTAATCGCGTGGGTTTTTAGTGGTAAGCAGTTTTAATGAAAACCCACGTGATCCAACCACAAGAGGCCACGTGGAGGGGAGGGTTCAACGTAAAACCAACCATTTCGCGTGGATATTGTGTTTGATCAGTCGTGCACTTTGTTCACGCGATATCACTTGTCGACCATTGGATTAAAAGTGTCGAAGCGAACGGTGGAGATTTCTTAAGAGTCGCGTAAGGGTGAAAAGGTGGGACCGGGCTATTACATAGGCTGAAGGGTTAATATTTATGAAATAAAATAGTTTAGACCACGTTTAAACCATAGTTTCATTAGCGTCAGGGGATGAATTATGGTTTAAAACATTGCGATAATGTTTTAATACAATGTACAAAGTGCATGCTTTAGTCATGATATATGCATATGCGGGGTTAATGGTTTTATTAAAACATTTGTTTAAAATGCTTTTAATAAAACATAAGTGGGTGGGGTTTATACTGCGACATTTTATTAAAAAAATGTTTCTGAAATGTGCATAATGATGCATTTTATTATATAGTTTTTAACTTTTTTGAATAGTTAAAAAACTATAGGGCAAGACATTTAAATATGGATAATCTTTTAGACCAAAGGGATTTTTATTTTGGGGTTTTATTTAAGCACATGGGATAATTTACCTTGGTCAAAAGTTTACAATAGTGGGTTTTTGGGGTTTATTAGATAAAATGGAATTAATAATATAGGAAAAGGGTATTTTTTAGGGATTTAATAATATATGTTAAAAGTTAATATGAGGGGGGAGTGAAATGTAAAACAAAGTACACATTATCTCCAAATATAAAATAATCAATCTTTTGTTCATCTTCATATTTCTTTGAATAATACTTAGGATAAATGTGACTTTGTGGGTTTTAATGAATGTTTATGAAGAGATAGAGTTAATTATATGGGGATTACAATTTTACTAAGTAAGAGTGTATTTTTACTCAGGAAAAAGGGGCTTTAGTACATGAATGAAGGGTAAATGATGATAAATGAGGATTTTAACATAAGAACTCAATGTTTTCAACTAACCAGTCATAGGGCCTTGGGTCTGGTCCCAACAAAAGTCAGAGAAATCCTCTAAGCCTGTTTGAATGAAAGCTTAGAATACTGAACACTCATGGGGGAGGGGAAATTAGTGATTTTTCCCGATGATGTATTATTTAAATGATTGCTCCACTGCTTTCTACCTACCCAATCTTGTATTTCTAACATTTTTTCTTCATTTTGTAGGTGCATTTAGGCTTGCAACCTTAAATTTTTTTCTTTCAAAGCATAAAACTAATCTAAATCTACCTTATTTCATCCGAGGGCTCAGATTAAACTATTGAGCTCCTAATTATTCTCTAACTATCTACTGATTTGTCAAGTTTAAACAGTTTGACAAATCTTCATTCTCCATCTAAAACATGAAAAGTTAAGATTAAACTGTTTAACTGATCATGGATTATGGCATTTATTGACATTCTGCACATAATCATTATTTTTGCAGTAAAAGTAAAAGTAGTGGCATTTGGACTTGCTCACTTTCAGGTTTTATTTCTTTTCTTTTGGGGTGTATATTTTTAAGTCCTTTGATCTTTCTTTTAGGACTTTTTACCCTCTTTTTGATTTATTATTATTTTTCATTTTTTCAAAATACGGGAAAACAACTTGCAGAAAGCAAGGTATGTACATATTTACAAGACTTATCAAAGTCAATTCAAAATTTTATGAACCCTATTATTATAGGACCCTAACAGGTAGCACACGACAAGTATAAGATTTATGAAAATCAACATAGGGCATTTAAAGAGTTTCAGGTTGGGGAGCATGTGTACTTACACATTAAGCCTAAGAGGAGCTCCTTAAGTATTGAGTCATGTGAAAAATTGGCACCTCGGTTTGTGGGCCTTTTTAGATCCTTGAGAGGATTGGACCACTGGCCTACATACTTGCACTTCCGCTAATGGTGAAATTATGTGGCTTATAGATTCATTAATTAGGACATGTTGTCTCCACGGAGGGGGCAACAGTGGATCCAGAAAATATTAAAACTATTGTTGAAAATGCAACAAGATGATGGAGCTTAGTGAAATAAAGTCACCTTCACTAAGTGGGCCCACAAGCTATTTTCGGCGCAAAGTCTATTTTTAGACTATGTCTATTTTTAGACATATGGATCATGGTCTATGAGTTGCAGGATGGTATTTATTGATGATTGGTCGAGTTGGTAAAAATAGATGGACCTCTATTTTTAGACATTGGGCGGTTTCTATTTTTAGACTGCCGGGCTATAAATAGAATAGTCAAATATTATTAACCCTTAATAATATTTAGACTATAAACATTATCTTGTCCTCTTGGAGCACTTCAGTTTGATGCTTGGATGTGGCACATGCAGCTGACAGAAGGAAATACGCTTTTCCTAAGGGTTAGTTGAGCTATTGCATGGTTGACTTCAGTTAGAACTCATGTGGCAGAGTTTGGTGGAGTTGATGAGACAGTTGGTGGAGTTGTGTTCGGTTTAACTTATTTGAACTAGTTGTATTTAGTCTAACTGAAAAATACACTAGTGATGAGTGGTGTGAATTAATTATTAATTAATTCACTAATTATTAACTCACAAATCAACTAAAGAACACATCAGTTAACTGCAATGCATGGACAGTTCAGTGGAGACCAGTGTTAGAGGTGGGTGAAAGGGTGAGTCTACTATCAGTTGTGACTATTGGCTATGCATGAGATTTGCACACACATTGATGGAGATTGCCAATGAGGATTGCGCAGTTGGAGCTAGTGGGATTCGAACTTGGATCTCATTCATTACTCACTTGGATTGCGCAGTAGAGGCAGGCAGACTTGTGGAGGAGATTTGAACCCCTGACTTGTTCAAATCTCATATAGTTTGTGTGTAACTTCTGGAGATAGTACTGAGTACTTGTGAGGAGTATTGTGCTATGTATTGTTACATGTTCTCCATCATTATAATATACAGATATTTGGGGGTTTTCAACTATTGCTTTCCCCATTACATCCTGTGTTGATATGTGTGCTTGATTATGTTTTAATGAGCGCATGCGACTGCTTTCTATTTCCGCATATTGATGATCAATTGTAGAAGAGGTTATTTATTATGCATGAAGCTTAATTAGTGTGTAATCATATAATCTAGGTGAATAACTCAGCAAATTATTAAAATTTCTACATGAGTATCGAGATAGAATTGATCACTCGGATCTATTCATGGTCAAATTTATTTGATGAAACGAGTACGTAGCGGGCCAGGTAGCCTCTGGATCCATCCTTTCTCTGAAAGGTGATATATCCAGTAAATGCCCCTACAATCGATCTCTGTGCTAGAAATACTTTGTACTCACAGATCGGAAGCAGTTGAGTTTTGAGCTGGTGGAATTCAAATTTGCAGCAAAATTTTGAATTCGAATTTGCAGCAGTTTTCTTGGTGCCGGAGTTGAAATGTCTTTCAACGGATTGCGACTGGAATATGCCCTTGAGGGCAGTTCGAATTATGTTGCATGGAAGGACAGAATGGAGGCGGTATTAGATGATAACGTGCTGAAGGAGTTCATAGAAGCTGAGGTTCCAAAGCCTACTGATGCTGCTCAAGTTGAGGCTTGGCAAAAGAAGATGGAAAAATGTCGAAGGATTCTGTTGGAGGGCGTGAAGGATCACATTGTATCCAGCATGCATGGAAAAGATTCTCCATACTTGATGTGGAAAGCGTTGACAGATTTATTCCAAAGAAAGAGCGACCAGAGGAAGTTGGCGCTCAAGGATAAACTCAGACACATAAAGATGGAGAAAGGCGAAAGTATGCCGAAGTACCTCACGAAGTTCATCCAATGCAGGGATGAGCTGGGAAGTGTGGGGGTGACTGTCGATGATGAGGAATTGGTGAGCTTGGCTCTCCTTGGTCTTCCGAAGAGTTGGCATGCCTATCAGGATTTTGTCAATGGTCGGGAGAAATTGCCAGGATGGGAGCGACTTTGGTCGGATCTTGTGCAAGAGGAGATAAGGCAGAATACCAGGGATGGATATTCATCAAAGGCATCTGATGAAGAAAATTGTGCTTTGGCTGCCAAAGCAAAGAAGGGGAAGAGAAAGAAAGCTTCTCATTCCGGTGCGAAAGGCAAGAAGCAGGACATGTCCAAGGTGAAGTGCTTTCACTGTCACCAGCACGAACATTATGCCACAAATTGTCCGCAGAAGAAGAAAAATAAGCAGGCTGCTGGATTTGCAGCGGGAGAGGCATTAGCCTCGCAGTTTGAGCTGGATTTTTCGCTGATCGCATGATTGGTCTCAAGTGTGATGGGATCAGTATGGTTCTTGGACAGTGGTGAGTCTTTTCACATGACTGGAGATCGAGATCTGTTTTCAGATATGGATGAGAAAGATCTTGGAGTGCACATCGAGATGGGCGATGATGGTAGATACAGTGCGACCGGTATCGGTACCATTTCCTTTAAGAGGGATTCTGGTAAACCCTTTGTATTGAAGGATGTGATTCATGTTCCAGGATTGAAGAAGAATCTGATCTCTGTGGCTATGTTAGAAGACAAGGGGTACGATGTTGTCTTCAGCGAAGGAAAGGCTTTCCTACGCAGTAAGAAAACTGGAGAAACCCGGAAGATAGGGGTTCGAGTCAAGAACCTTTATCATTTGCAAGTAGATGGCTGCGCAACAATGGCATGCAAGGCAGAAGGAGTGGTGAGCCAGGATGATGGCGAGCTGTGGCACCGGAGATTGGGCCACCTTCACCATGGAGCTTTGAAGATACTGCAACAGATTTCTACTGGGCTTCCTAAGGGCACTCTTGCACAGTCAGATCAGTGCAAGGGGTGTACCTCGGGAGAATTTGTGAAAGCCACCTTTCACGAGAAGGATAGTCGTGCCACGACAATCCTTGAGAGAATTCACATAGACGTGTGTGGACCTTTCTCAGTAGCATCGACAGCAAAGCACAATTACTATGTGATCTTTGTTGATGATTTCTCTCGG